>PVKM010016465.1:0-26891 GCA_004027735.1 Carollia perspicillata
CCTGGCACTGGAACCCTAGGCTGCAGGGCTGCAACCTCCCACTTCTGAGACGTCCCTCACCATTTTTATCCTCCACACGTGGGTATGGAACCAGCCATTTCTGTGCCTTTGTTCCTCCTACCAGTCTGGATGTTGTTTCTTCTTTAATTCCACAGTCGTAGGACTTGCATTCAGCTCCATTTCCAGTGGTTCTGAATGACGGCTGTTCCGTAGTTCAGTTGCAATTTTGGTGGGATGGCTCAAGGAGACCAGCCTTGTTTACCTGCACCGCCTCATTGACTGGAAGTGCCATATTGATTATTTCAGATTAACGTTACTCAGGAAACAGTCATTGCCTGAAGGATACTCTAACCTTCCTCTCTGTCCCCTTGAATGCAGGAAATAAACCTCCCAGGAGGCAAAAAGACAGAGAGAGGAAATTCAAGGCTGAGAACACTAACCAGACTCAGCTCAGTTTCTACACTAATTAGGGCCCGAGCCCACGTTTTTCAAAAATTTATTGTTTCTTTGGCCTAAAAGGTAGAAAATGGTATGACTTATTCACTTCAGGGAATCTCCTATTTCCGTAAGCTCCCATACTGCAAAATTAAAATTTGGTTTTCCACCGGTAATCTATCTTATGTTGATTTAATTAGTAGGCCAGCCAGAAGCATGTAGAAGGGTGGAGGAAAAATTTTTCCTCTCTGATAACACAGAACATTGAGAATGTAACTTTAATGATATTTCTACTCAGGAAAGGGCTTATTCATTCTCCATAAATTAAGTCAGACCGGAAGGCCCAAATTATTTCTCCAAACTGGGACAGGGAGTGTCTGGATTTTCACCGAAGAATCACATCTAAATGCAAATGAAAGGCTTTTCCATAGGATGAACTGCAAAGTCAGGGGGAGGCCAGGAGGTGGGTTCGGATTTCATGAACTTTAACTCAATTCCATACACACTCAGGGAGTTTTCTCTCCCGAAGTATTCTTCAAGTTATTTCACAGTTGGAAAAATAAAGGAGAAAATTATCTTTTAAAAGTACCTAATGGCTAATTGTTTGGAGCTATCAAATTGCTGTGTGATAGTCCTGATAAATGAAATAAAAATAGATCTTGGCCGCTCAGCAGTTTCTGCAAAGCAAAACATCCATAATATAACTTATCACAGTCTTTAATATACATATCAGGTGCTTAAAATTTCAATTCAGTTGCTCCCTTTCACATAAGCCTAATTTTACTTTCTCAGCGAAACATTTGAACAATTTGAGTGTTTTTTGCTGAGATGTGAATCAGTAGCTTACGTTGCAAACATGCTGGAAATGAAGAAAATAATCCTGTAAGTTAAACTCAGAGTATCTTTTTATTACTGGTACAGATCAAGTTCACATTGTTAATTGAGGCTTTTGTAGACAATAGCCAAGGACATTGTCATATGGAACTTTTTTTTCCTGATGTCAACATGCACTCTGTTAAAAATGTTTCCAAGAATAAAATGTTTTTCATCTTTTTTTATTTCATTAGCAAACATCCATAACAATTTTAATCCTGTGTTATGAATAACAAGAAATAATTAAAATGCAGTGAGTAACCAACCGCTGCACAGCTGGTTTCTATCTCAGAGAGTCAGTCAAGCAGCCGTTTCATTTACAGTCGACGTGACCTAAACGGTCAAAAGTGAGTCTGTTTGCAATTCTATTACCACGTGTTGTGGGCTTAGCTTTGGCTTGTCATTTCTAAGACTCTCTCCTGGGGAGTTGTAAAGTACTTTCTGTTTAGACTGAGAAATAAAATTCTCTCTTTGTGTTTAACTTATGAAAAAGAAGTAATTTATTTGTGTTTTGAAAAGGGATATTATAATAATTTTAGGCTAACATTTTAAATAACTATATAAGTACACATATACCATATAATAGCCGTTTGTGTATATGTAGTCAGTTATATTATATATAATTATATAATTATAAATCACTATATATTTAAGGATATATAATTATTTTTCTATCAAAGATATTTTCCCTGCTCACACATTTTATCTAGTACTATTTATCTCTATGAAAATCCCATCCTACCAAGCAGATGACAATTGAGATAAGGTATATGAAGGTGTTTGATGAAGTGCTTAATGAAAGTCTTTTTACCTTTCTGGCAAAATTTCTGAAAGTTCTATATCTATTTGGTCTTTTATTTCTTTAGTGAAATTGTGACATGAGTCGCTCATGGTGGCAAACACTTGCATCGCATCGTGTACACCCTCCCGTCTCAATGTGCTGTTGCCAGATTGCAAAATCCTGAAACTTACTGTGACAGTTCCAATTATTCCCTTGATTTCAGGCACCATGACAAATAGAAATGAGAAAGCAGGCAGGCTGACATGAGAACAAGGAAAATAGAAAAGAAACGAGAACAAGGAGATGATAATAATTCAGATACAGGAGCAAAACAAAATAATGGATTTCCAAGAGATAATTCACTATGAGCCTACATTATCATGGTTCTCCCAGCTGAGACAGGCTTTCGGGATTTCTGCTTCCTGAGCTTCTCTCATTCTGCAAAGCCTAGCTCAAGAACCCCTTCCGCCCTGAAGCCAGAGCTTCCCCCGAAGTACGAGTTATACCGTATTTAATCCGGATGCCAAGTTGTCCACTGACAAGAATAGTGTTAAAGTCTGTGATGATTTTATTTCAGATACATCATGAAATACATATATATGGTTGTAATAATTTCCTCCTTACCAATGTTGACACTTGTTGAAAATTCAATTAAGGTACATTTCTTTAAAACGCTGAGAAAAGTATTAAGAATATTTCTTCTACCCCTCTAGAGAAATATGTTGACTATTCTAAATGGGATTGGCTTTGACTTTGTTCTGATGAGATTCTATAAGAAGGATTCTAATTTTTAAGGAAGATAACCCTCATTAAAGACAGAATAAGGAGTCAATTTACATTTAAAGATGTAATGCTTTTTTTTAACATATAAGGAGGAAAATATCCTGACTGTGAGGGAGTCCCTGGAGCAGAAAAAGAAAAGAGTTTGCATAATTATACCACTTCTGAAGACGTTTAAGAATATTTATAATATAATTTAATAATATAATTTCTATTTGCATAAAAGCATAGAGGTTAATGAAAATATTTAAAATAGGGCAAGAGATCAGATAACTTTTTAAAATTCTTTTTGGCTAAAGTTGGATTAAATGAGTTGGAAAATTGTTTTCCTTTCTGCAATTCAAAGATTACTTGTTTTTAAAATTTCGCCAGAAGTCCCAAACAAACAGCACAGAATAAGCTCATTTGTCTCCTGTCCTGAGAACTATCCTGGCATTTCCTGATATTGCCACTGCTACTGGATCTATAATTAGGATTTCTGCCCTGGGCAGCTTTCCAAGTACACTTCCAAAATTAGGCTAGTGTATGGGCATTCTGAACCCATGCCAGACAGTAAATTCAACTGGAAGGTAATGGGGTTGCTTTGGATAATTGGAGTGTACATACAATCACTGGCGTTTTCTCTTTTTCCTCATCCTAAACTTATTTATGAGAACATTGATTATTTTATAATGATGTTGAATCAAAGAATTCAAAATGAACTTAGAAGATATTCATGCCTCACTTTTTAGGTAGTCGATATTGCCATCATGTGCATTTCATGAAAGATATTTTGGAATAAGCATGTTTTCATCTTCAAATCTTCAGGCAGGCTTGACAGACAGGACAAAAATAGAAATGATGGGGGAAAAGGAGGGAAGAAAAGAAGGAAAGGAGGAAGGAAGGGAAGAAAGAAGGGAAAAAGGAAAGAAAAGGAGAAAGAGGAAAACGAGGGAGGTAAATCTGTCACAACACCTCATTCTAATGAATCCTTTGGTTCTCGATGGATCCAAAACTGGATTTTACAGTTTTTCAGTCAGAGTCCAAGGACAGAAAGAAGAGAATCAATCTGTAAAGTAAATAAAGTAAGATTTTTTCCTGGCTTGTTACGATAAACAAATATTATGTAACAGCTCATTGCAATGTAATTACTTAACAGAAAAGACCAAACGAAAACCCTCCATAAGCCTAAGATTGTTGGGGAGGATAACAGAGGAAAACAATATCCTTTATTGGGGTTGTTGTATTTTGTTGCTGATATTATCAGATTTTTACAGATGGAATAAAGCTGGTTTTATATTAGAACCATAAGCCCTTCAGCTTTTGATGGTTTCTAGAAGCATATTTCACTAAATGTACTCCCAAACATGCACATAAATTAGGCTTTTATTTTAGTCCTTAAAATACAATGCAGGATTGCCATTTGGATATTTTTATATAACAGAATCTACCAATTGTTTTATAAATCAAAGTGCTAAAGGAGAAAATTCCGTTGCCCAATTTGCTGTATATTTAACTGCATTCGTTGTTTCATTTCATTTCATTTCATCTCATTGTTGTTCATGTACATCTGTCTCCATGTTCCCAACACCACTTCCCCTGCCCCACCTACCTCCACCTCCCACCCTCAATCCTACCCCCACTTTGGCTTTGTCCATGTGTCCTTTATACATGTTCCTTAAGATGCTTCCCTTCCCCCCCTTTATCTCTCTCCCCCCTCCTCTCTGGTTATTGTCAGTTTGCTCTTTATTTCTATGTCTCTGGTTATATTTTAACTGCTTAATCATTTTGTTGATTAGGTTCCTGTTAATGGTGAGGTCATATGGTATTTGTCTCTCAGCACCTGGCTTATTTCACTCAGCATAATGCTCTCTAGTTCCATCCTTGCTGTTGAGCCCCCTTGGCTCAAATGAGAAGGGTAGGAGCCCCGTTGTTTATTTTTAATATTTTATTTTAATAAAAATATAATATGCACATTTAGTATATGAAGTAGCATTTATTATATTTTATAATTAGTGAAATCACATCACTTTTGCTAAGAAGAATGAGGAAATCTTTGGTCTTCATTTTTTCCAGACTAACCTCGTCTTTGTACCAAGTCCCCTCTATCTGGACCATCTTAGTCCTTTGCCCCGCTTTATGGCAAAGCACAGGCTCTACTCATGCCGAGGGCCAACGCCTCTCATTTTCTGACTTTCATTCTTTGGGGCCCCTCTCTCCCTGCAGATTCAGCCTATTTCATCTGCAGGATCTTCCCCAGTGGCTTACAAACAAGCGCTGATAATTCATATCTATTTAAAAGTACAATAACAAAACTCTGATCTCACATTCCTTTTTCAGCCAGGCTCTGTTTTTCCCTTTCTGTGTAACCCAAAATCTGATAAGCATTCCCTGTTATACTGTTTCTACATTCTTATGTACCTTTTTCTTTTTAACTCACACCATCGGGACTCTCCCCTTACTCTTCCAAAGAACCAGCTCTTTCTAAAGCCACAGAAGCCTCTATGTAGCCAAAATATGGTGGACCTCTTAGCCGTAAGTGTACTAAGTCTCTCCTCTCTGGTTTTCCAGACACCACACTTTTTGTCCACTGCCGCCTTTGGACTTCTGAGTGCTCCTCCCCAGTTCTGTAAACGGCTGCTCCCTGCTTTAAACAATTGCTAAATGTTAGTGTTCAATAGAGGTTGGCCTTGGACTGTCCAGCTTTTGTTCTAGACTCTCTCACTAGATGACCATATCTATGTACTTAGTGTTCAATAACATTTATATGGCTGTGACTGACAAATCTGTGCTCCTACCTCAAGCCACTTGTTATTTCTAGACTTTTACAGTCAGTTTCTCATTGATGTTTCACGTATATCAGACAGGCAGTCTAAATTCCTTACCACATCTAAATCGGAACTCTCAATCTTTGAGTCAGACTTAACCTCGCTCTGGTTCTATTGCAGTGTAATTGGCATCAAACTACACAGTCACTTGCACCAAAAATCTGGAATATTTGTGACACACCCATTTGCCTCTCTTTACTTGCTGCACCACATCGAAAAGTGGTTCCCCTTTTTCATTTTTGCTGGGTCCACTGCTTCCTCAAAAATCACGCAGCCCACATCAGCTGCCACCACTCTCTCATCTTGATTTATCTGCTTCCCTTTTTACCAACCATTCCTTTGAAAACAGTGAAGCTAACCACGTCCCAAGCTTATTTTATACACTTCAAAAAGAAATACCCATTGCATTTAATATAAAATTCCAAGTTGTAAACAAGCCTAACGATGTCTTACATTATCACACACCTGCCTTCCTCTCCAACAAATCTCAGCACTTTTGGTCATTATATTCCAGCCATGCTGTCCTTTAATTATATGAATATATCAAGTTCTTTCTTGCATCAGCATATTCTTCCTCTTTTCCTTTCCTCTACCTGAAATGCCCTTCCTTTCACTTGTTTCTGACAAATGCCCACTCATTCACTCCTCAGGTGCTAGCTTAAAGTTTGCTATTCAGGTAACCCTTACCATATCCCCTACCGGCATTGTTATTTCTGTTTTAATATAGACTGTTATTATACTCATTGATAATTAATAGTCATACAAGTTTTTTTGCTAATACTTGTCTCTTGACTAGATTTTAAGATTCAGAGAAATTTTAATTCAGGCCCCCTTTTCACCACTATATGTTTAATAAATGTTTAATACCCAGCACAGTACTGGGCATAGAATAGCTACTAAATATTGTTGAAGGAACAATTTGAATTATTTGTGCAACCTAATTTTCTTCAGCCTCCATGGTAAGATGATGATGCTGGCATCGATACGCTGACAATTATTCTGGGGGCCAAAGGCAGAGAGGCGGTGAGAAGACCATGTCTAAGAAAGTCACCCCCATGCCTGAGCCTCCCACCTCCAGTACCAAGATGAACACTTGTATTTGTATCCAGTTACAAATCTTTGTGTAAATAAGGTCTTGGTGGCTCTACTTACCAGAAATTTGTGCAAATTCAGATATTTTTTAATTCCTATTCAAGTTATACCTGGAGCCTGAGACACCTACAGAAATGTGAGTGGAAATAGTCAGTGAATGTACAGTTATTTGAATTACTCTGACTTCCTTTGCTAATGATATTTTAGAGACCTGAGGACAAATTGTCCTTAAAATAACACTTTAAGATAGAGTTCACCTCAGGTGAGGAAAGATGCATATACTACACTTGCCGATAGAGTTAATTTCCTTTTGGGAAAGGCACACATGCTTTTAAAACATTCATCTGTAAAAGCGGGTCAGAAAACAGAGACAAATACGGTAAAAAAGGTTTACCTAGGAGAAAAAGTCAAGGGACAGCTGAAGTGGAAAATGTACATGTAATTCAGAGAATGAGCAAAGTGACACTAAAGGGTTTAGAGAAGGAGAATTAATTGCAAAATGCTATAATATATTTTAAAGCTCATAAAATACTTATAGAAAAATGAGTACATGAGGTCTATTCAGAAAAAGTCAAGCCATAGTTAATATAACAAGAACAGTTTGAGTGATATTGATGTAACCTGGCAGCCAAGAGGAGTGTACTGGAATGCACATGTGTGAACACTGATGACTTCACTATACTAGTCAGTGGGGGCGGTAGATGCCATTGGGTAAGCATGCGTACCGTGTGGCTGTCATGTTCAAAATGACTGAGTCAGTAGAGCAACAAATCTGCACCAAATTTTGCATTAAACTTAGACATTCCTCCATGGAAACTATTCAGATGATTTAGAATGATGCAGCTATGGGCAACTGGTGACTGGCAGCCTCATCACGACAACACGCCCACTCTGCATCACGTCTCATGCAGAGTTTTTGGCAAAACATTAAATCACCCAGGTGACTCATATTTGGTACCCTGTGACTTCTGGCTTTTTGGAAAACTAAAATCACGTTTGAAAGGGAAGAGATTTCAGAGCGTCAATGAAATTTAGGAAAATATGATGGGGTAGTTGACAGAGACTGGAAGAAGTGTGTGAGGTCCCAAGGTACCTACTTTGAAGGGGACTGAGGCATCATTGTCCTATGTACAATGTTTCTTGTATCTTGTATCTTCTTCGATAAATGTCTCTATTTTTCATTTTACATAGCTGGATACTTTCAGGACATGCCTCGTATAATCTGACAGTCTGCTACTTTACAATACTTTATTAGAATCAAATGTAAGTTGGTTTTGCTCAGTTTAATTTTTCATTAAACGTTCTTTAAATTCTCGTGCAAAAATGCATTTTTAATACATAATCTGTCTGCTGTTACAAGCCTTCTAGAATTTGAAAGGATATAATGGAGTTTAAATATGTTTGTTATGGGTTGAATCATGCCAGACCAAACAAAACTCACGTGTTGAAGCCCTAATGGCCCACACCTCAGAACACCTCAGAATGTGAACTGAGTGTCCCTTGAAAACAGGGCCACTGCAGAGCTGTTAGCCAAGATGAGGTCATTTGGAGTAGGGTAGGTCCCTAAGTCAGTATGACTGATGTCCTTATTCAAGGGGACATTTGGACACAGACATGTACATATGAAAGATGCCATGTGAAGATGAAGGCAGAGACCCTTCAAGAAGTGCCACAGATTGATAGACAACCACCAGAAGCTAGGAGGGGTGGATGGAAAAGCTTTCCCCTCACATCCATCTGAAAGAACAAGCTTGCTGAACCCTGATTTCAGACTTCTAGCCTTCAGAACTTTGAAACAACACAATATGCCATTAAGCCACACAGTTTGTGGTATTTAGTTAAGACAGCTCTAGAAAACTAATGCAATGCTCGATTCCTTGGACTTTGTTATTCCATTTCTGTGAATATATTCTAGATAAATAATCCAATGACAATTAAGATATAGCAAAGAACAGTTTTTGGAAACATAATTCATCATAGCAAATTTTTAAAAACTATGCCATGCCCACATAGTAAAATATTGTAAATCCATTTAAATATATTTTAAGCAATTGTTAACGACAAGCAAACCTTATTCTGTAACGGTAAGTTTAAAAATAACCACTGAGACTTCCACCTGCGCTCAGGATGGAACAACACGGTCTGGATTTATTTCCTGCCCAGGACAACTAAGACACCCAACAAAGAATAGGGAACAGTGACACTTTAGACACAGGACAGCAGGCAATGAAAAATAATGATCCTTGAGAGACAGGAAGCAAATGAGGTGAGCCGGATGATTTTGCCAACTTACTGCCTGGCCAAAGTTTTCGGGCTGTTGTTTAGGGAGGGAAAAGCCCAGGCTGAACCTGGAGGCTGAGGAGAGTTGATGAAACCGAGATGGAAGTCTCAAGAAGCCAGGACAGGTAGAGCTCACAGTACCGTCGAGTTCCAGAGAGGAGAAAGCACAGAGAGTCAACTCAGAGGCTTACTGATGGCTGTTATCAGTATTCAGCTGAGTCTTAATTGGCTCCATTATGTGAGGAAACTCCTAGTTGCTGGCAGAAAGAGCCCACTGAAAAGATTAAAAAAAGTAGTACTCAGATAGGACAGGACTGGGATTAATATCTGTTCTTAGTAAGACTTGAAAAATTTAGAACTCATTGATCATCAGTTAAATACTTAGTTTTGTCTTAGTAATGGGAAAAATAAAACTTAGACCAAACTTAACACTGACCTACATTATAAAACTTAAAAAGAAGACTTTCAACTACATTCAAATAACTTAATGATGTCCTAGAACACATTTTCACAAATATTGATAAAATACAAAAAAATTCTGCACTCAACAGGAATAACTGGGAGTCCTGAAAAGGAGAATAGAAATGACAGGGGAAGAAAATACATTCAAAGAAATAAAGACTAAATAGCGTCCAAATTCAATTAAAGCTGTAGAGTCTAGATCCAAGAATCAATATGAACCTCAAGCACAAGAAAGATGAAGAAAACTGCACCAAAGTGCATCATTGTCTAATTGCTTAAAACCGGTGATAAAAAACAAAAACACTGAGAGCAAATAAGCAGTAAGTACAACAGGAAAATATGTGGTGACATTACATGGTGACAGCAAGTTTCTACTTGGAAATGGGGAGAGAGAGGTTTTATATACATACATACATACATACATGTAACCTTGAGTTCCAAACATAGAAAAAAACTGCCTTTCAGAAATAGAAGCAAAAAAACTTACTCAAACATACAAAGCTGAAAGAATTCATCACCAGCAGAAATGTGCTACAATGCTAAACTAAAAGAAGTTTCTCGCAGGGAAGAAAAATTACAACAGATGAAAATGTGGATCTATACAAAAGAATAAAGAGAAGCAAACATGGTAACTGCTATGCCCATAATTAACATTTTTCTTATTATTTAAATCTTTAAAATTTATAGTTGTTTAAAGCAAAAATAATAATGTACTATGGGGTTTGTAACACACAGAAATAAAATGTCTGATAATATCATAGGGGCTTGGAAGTAAGAAGTGGAAGTATATTTCTATAAGGTTTTTATACTAGATACGAAGTGGTATAATGATCTAGAAGGTAGACAGTGATAAATTAAATATGTATGCTATAAACAGAAAAGTAATTAGCCACTAAAATAATGTCCAAAAGATTTATAGCTAGCCAGTAAGTCAACAAAGGCAAGAAAGTGGTAGTCTAAAATGCACTCAATTCATCCCGCAGAAGTAAAAAATGGAGAAGCAGAAAAATAACACAGGATTTTTAAAGTACAAGTAGTGTGATTGTAGATTTAAATCCAATCATTTCCTTTGGTAATGGTGTCAAAATAGAGAACTAGATCAATCAAATAGAAGAGAGCACGAAGAGAGAGTCACGTCTATGGACAACTGATTTAGAGCAAGGGTGCAGAGGAAGGTCCGTGGGGGAAAGGATGGCCTTTCCACAAATAGTACTGTAACAATTGTGTATCTATATGAAAAAAAAAAGGAAGAGGAAATTCAATCCATATCTTGTACCATATACTAAAATTAACATCAAATGGTTCATAGACCAGAAGTCTAAAATAATATGACTTTTACAAGAAAATATAGGAGAGAATTTTTTGCATTGGCTTAGATAAAGCTTTCTTAGATACAATACCAAAAGCACAATCTATAAATGAGAAAAAACTGTTAAATTAAACTTCAACAAAGTTAAGAGCTTCTACTCTTTAAGGACTCTTTTCAGAGAGTGAAAAGACAAACTACATTCTTGGAGAAGATATGTGCAAATCACGCATCTGTAAAAAACTTGTATCTAAAATATGAAATGAACTTTCAAAACTCAGTAATAAAAAATAATAAATAAAAAATTAAAAAGTAATGAAAATTAAAATTTGAAAATAATAAAACAACTCAAAACAAAAGGGACAGTTTGCATAGACACTTCATCCAGGGATATATATGGATGACAATAAAAGCACATGTTTAATATCTTCAGCCATTAGGGAAATTCAGAAAACAACCATAAGATAATCCCAGGCACTTACTAGAATTTTGGAGCAAAAGAACCCAGACCTGCCACCCCCTAAAAAGAATACATAGTGCACAATTCTGTTTATACCAAATTCTAGAAAACACAAGGCAAGCTAGAGCGACAGGAGGTAGAACAGTTGCTGCCCTTCGACAGGGAAGGGGCGGGAAAGTTAGGCAGGAGGAATACGAAGGCACATGTGAAATTTGGGGAGGTGATGTTTATGTTCATTATCTTTTTTTCCCACCTTTTAAACTCTTTGTCATGTTTAGGATTATAGGTAATAGTGCATAGGTATAGGTAATACCTATGGTATGGTATAGGTAATAGGTATAGGTAATAGTTATTGAATTGTGGAGTACCTCACTTAGGTATAAATTATTTATTATCTAGTAGATTACCTTTAGAATTTGAACTGTGGTTGTGTTGACGCTCCTTAGTTTTACTGTCAATGCAATAGGTTACATCCAATTTGAATTGTTTTTGTTTTCTAAAGAAGATGTTTTGTTTTGTTTTGATTTGGTCACAAATTATTAGACAATAGTAAGCTATTAACTCTTGTGCTCAGTGAAGCACTGAATTTAATTATTTCCCTTTTTACCTTTTGTTCCTCTTCACCCATTTCTCCCACCCCCTACCCCCACCTCTGACAACCCCTATCTGTTCATTATCTTGATTGTGGTGATGATTTGTCAATGTGCCTATCAATCGAAACTTTCAATTGTACAAATTAAATGTGTAGTTTATTGTATGTTTATTTTATGTGCCTAAATAAAGCTATTTAAAAAAGCAAAATACGAAATGTTCGTAGTTTTATTCTAGTTATGTAAAAATGCATTGTATGAGCTAATCACAAACATCATTTTTAAGAATGCTGAAGTAAAAATATATTTGACTTTTAAAAATGACCTCATGAGTGAATTTTTTCTTCATTGCATTGTTAAAATATCTGAAAAAGACCTATGTAACTTTAATCTTCAGAAAAGTATATTTTTATAAGTAAAGAGCATTGCTTTTCTCTCAAGTGTAAAATGTAATAAATTTTACTCTTCAGTTTTAAATACACCTTCCTTTCTCTTTCTCTCCTTTTTAAAATGGAAATTCTACAGCAATACAGTTTATCTATAAAACAGTCCTCTGCAAAGTTAAACACTCAAAGAGTGCTAAAACTGGACATTTTCTGTTAAATATGATAAAGACAAATTAAAAAACTCGGTACAAAACAATAGCTCTATATGCTTACAATTATGCCTGAGCTTCAATGGTAGAAAGAGAGCAGTAATGGCCTGCAAGGGGTGTGAAGAATGAAGACTCCCATTGTGAAGGCAGATCTACGTGGAAAAAGAAATTAGTCACAGGAGAAAAAGAAAGGAGTATGAGAAGTACGTGAGAAAACACGTGAGAAAGGGAGGCCATAGGAGAGGCAGCAGAGGCTCGAACCTGCGAACTGGAGATGAAAGGGAGGTGGCCCAAACAGAAGGCCGACTTCCTGCCTGGTTGGTCGCTCCTCCTTCCCTGCCCTTCCCTGCCCTTCTCCCCAGAGGGCCACTGGGCTGGAATTTAAAACCTACATCTCTTCTCCCAATTGTATATTAAACTGCATTTTGATATTTCCTTTTCCCCGCAAATTTTTGTCACGTTTTTTACGTATTTGATTCTCCTACCATGTATTTAGTTTTTTTCTAAGAATAAAGATCATGTCTTTTTCTTCTTTGTCATTTGCACTTCTTTTTACCCCCTACTTTTCATGCACAACTGCCTAGAAAAGTGCTTTCACACAGGTGGATTAATTAGTATTCACAGTCCAAATATCAAGAATATGGAGACTGAGTGTTTCTGTGTAATGGGATCCTGATCCCTCTGCAGAGTTCAGTCTCGACCGAATGCATTGTTAGTGTGTTGAAAGCTGGGGGTATTTTTGCCTTTCGGTGTGTCACACAGTCACCACATTCATAAAGGCCCAAGGATGTTTCCCATGTTCTGCCTAAAAAGTATAGTGAAAAGCACAGTATTTTTATGTTTTATTAAAAAAAAGTCCAAATGCATAAGATGTAGATGGGAGAAATATGTAGTTCAGATAAGGTTTAACACTGCGGCATTATTGGACTCTTGGAAACACAGAGATCCAATTGTTATGATTCGACTGGGAGGATGTTCAGTCCACTTTCATCCTTCAACGCCAGTGCTTATGAGCCAAGGGAAGCTCGCTGTTAGAACCCTTTGTCTTGTGTTTCTGCTGTAAGCTCTGAGAACTCTTTCATACGTCCAAGTGTCAGTAAGACCCAGTCTGAGGAAGTTGCAGTTTTCTATTGTGTCGACCTAGACATCTGAATAGAGGCCATATGGTTCATCCTGCTAACCGTTCAGACAGAAGAAAGCATTGAATTCGGCCATAATTCATATCCTCACTACACTGATGTCATTCTTATTTCTTAGTGATGACTATGCTCTAGGGAAAATGTAAATCTCTGTGAATGGTGGATTAATGCTTTTTCTAGTGAGACATTCATGTGGTTAGCAGAAGTCAACAAGATTGTATCTCAGAAAACAGAACTTACTCTTGGGAGGCAATTTTTAATAATAGTCTAACTAAACTTCAAAACACAGCAGTAGTGGATCATCTCTTGCTTGGAGACTTTCTTTCAGTTATAATGTGAAAATTATAAAAAGTAGAATGACTCATTCAAGTTCAAAATATCACTGAAGAAATGTGGAAGACGTTTTCATTCCATTGTTCAGCTAAAAACTGAAGAGCAAATAAATTAAGATTCATCCCTAACATTATTTGCAGGGTCCTATTGACTGTTGCTTCACTCTGACACATCATCAAGGACGGCTCATGACATTTTGACAGTTATGTAAAAGATTAAGTTGCCAAGGGCAACTATGCCTGAAATGACTGGAGGATAACTGGGAAAACAAGATTCGTATCATGAGGCAATGCAGGCTTCGGAGGTAGAGAGACACGCAGAGGTCGGATAAGAAGGAAGTAGGAACAAATGGAAGACATGATAAAAATTAAATTACTATAAAAAGGAAAACTATCAAGGAGTTAGAAATGCTATAGAAGTACAACCGAGAGAAGATTTTTGAACAAATCAAAGATAATACCAGGGCCAAAATTTAGCTTTATAAAAGGAAGTGTTTTAGTTTCATTGAAATACACCTGCAGAAGTATTACTAGAATCAAAAATATATCACTTGAGTCATATTTCCTACACAATGAGCTCCATTGTTATTGGTAAGGATAATGTTGAGGATGTGAACCCCACAGAAAGACTGATTTTGTGAAAGGTGTCTAATAACATCTTTTAAATTTGATTTTCAAAGGATATATAAGAGGAAAAGCCACACTTTGCCAATTTGATGAACAGGTAGAAACTGATTGCATTCAAAATATACTGTCTATCACAGTCTACTTTGCATTATGCTGTACATGTCTGCCTTTCCCAGAGAACTATAAGCTTCTAAAGGGCAGGCGGTGGGAGGTAAGCATCTCGTGTCCCCACAGCTCCTTGCATTTATGTAGGGTACTGAATAGTGTTTTTTGTAATATGTTGCTGAATAGTCTACTGACTGTCTGAAGAAAATTCCTCTGGGTGCCAATATATAGTTGATTCTTGTTATCCACGGCAGTTGATATTCCATGTCGTAGCCACAAACACTGACTTAGTGAGTCCTCAACCATCCTGGCATATACAGAATGAGGTTTAGGCAAGCCTCTGATAACATTTTCATTAACTGAGCAATCCATAACATTGTTTTATATGTATTTCTGTTTTAAAACACTTCATTTAATATGTATGGGAGCCCTGACTGGTACAGCTCCATGGGTTGGGTGTCATCCGCAAACCTAAAGGTCACCGGTTATATTTGAGGTCGGGGCATAAGCCTGGGTTGCAGCCCAGGTCCCCAGTTAGGGGTGTGCAAGAGACAACCAATCAGTGCTTCTCTTGCATCAGCGTTTTTCTCCCTCCCTCCCCCTCTTTCTAATAAATAAATAAATCAATAAAGTATATATACACATATATATGTACATATATATATATTTGACCCAATAACATTGAACTCATGTCCAACAACAAGCTTACGTAACATGTATTTTCTCTATATGGCATATCAGAGCCTTTTTCTACTTAGGGACATTAGGCAGCACTTCAGCATTATTTTGGGGGCCATAGCAAACAGTAAGATCACCAACAGAAATGAGGGAAACGTGGCAGGAAACAGACTGTGAAGAGGATATGTATTTACAGTATGAGAGTTGAAATGGGAAGTCCGAGCATCGCTTCACTCAAAATCAGGTGAGAACGCGCCAGTTGGGAGACAAAAATTTCTGCTGCTCTGTGCATGTCCATGGATGACTATGAAAGAACCGTGATTAAGAATGTTGTAGTTGCAAGTAAATGTTAGCAATTAGGTGAATTCAAAAACATGGGTCTGTGAATGGTGAGGGTCAACTGTCTGAGGAAGCTGAGGGTGAGATATCATGAATGCGGGCGGGGGCCGAAGAACAAAATTGCCCTAGGTCAACATCGAAGTCTAAATTCAGCTGAATATTTGTTTTCTTATTCTGCTCCAGTGCTATTTTACCAGGTTGGAAAATCTGTAATACAATTGTGGCTTCTGGGCAGGTCCAAAATATACATGGTTGTGTGGGTTTGGCCCCTGCCTCGGCGCTCTGCCTTGCCCTATCATTCTCTCCCAGACAGGCCTTGACATTGACTGAGAATTGAGTGCACGGTCTATTGTTTGTCCCTTTGCGACTTCTTCTTTACTAAAAAAACCCTCTGATTTGTTGGAGCAGGATAGTAATGTGCTCAGTTAAAACAAAACAAAAGAAACATTCCCGGACCCCCTTAGAGATAGGGTGGTTAAACAACTAAGACCTGGTCAATAAAAAACAAATCAAAGCTGTCTTGGTTTTGAGGCAAAACTTCAAAGAAGGGGGAAGAGTCAATTGGCATAGACCTAATTGCCACTTTATCCCCTCTATCCAGCTTGAAACAAAGACACAAAAGCAAATACCTCAGTAATCATGTGATGTCGAATGACCTTGACTTTTAACGACAGTCCCACACCAAATCTAGTGGAGCAGAAAAATAAAGGCCCAGATTTCTGAGGATACAAAGGAGATGCCATCCTAGCCTCACATCCAGATTTCCCACTGGAAGGAAATAAAATGGAATATTTCTACGATATTTGATTATTTTTGCAATTCTCTACCCATTGCTCAATTAAATTCCTTTCCCACTTTTTATTTCCCCTCCTCTTAAGTCTTGCCTGCACTTTGTCAACTCTTCTGATTCTCTTGTTTAATAATCTCATCTTCAAGCTTTCTGGTTTCTGATTAGTATTACATTCTTTTAAAGCTTCCACATTTCCCTATTTCTCAGTTTGTTCTTCAATTCACTTGCTGAGAATGCCACTCACAGGGACTTCTCTTCTTCCAGGACACTTGTTGGCTGTATCTGCATTCAGAGCTCTTGCAATTAAAACAACAAACAAAAAAACAAAAAAAAACAACAACTAGTTTCTCCTCCTCTGGTAGCTGCTAAACCCACGAGCGTAATTTGCCTTCACCAATTTGTACTCAGGGATTTGGGGCAGTTTTTCCGCCTAGTTTTGTTGAAAATGGAGTCCATGGGTATTTTCCTTTGCTACCCCAGTTGCTCTGCCTGTTTTGATGAAAGCATCTGAGCAGATGAGCATGTGATAGCCTCTCCCGTGTCAAGCAGGTGCTTTCACACGCAGCCCTTCACCTCTCCTTCAGAAGGCCCTTCCAGAAAAGTATTATCATGAGTCACATTTTCAGATGACAAAGTGAAACCCAGAGAGGTTAATTTGCTCAGAGTCACCAAGATAGAAACTGATGTAACCCGCGTTTGAAGTTGGCCCTGTCCTTTAAAAAATCGAAAGCGCCATTTCACAATTGCATTTCACTCTGTGCCTGGCCTCCAAAGGGTCATGGGGAACGTCAGGACTTGGCACTGACCCAGGGTTCACTCCTTCTAATACATGGCTGCAAGCTGTGAGGCAGAAAGGAATGGGATATAAGTTTAAAAGAGAAACGCAAGTATTTTTGTTTGTAAAAGTCTAGGCATGCTCTTGTTAGGACATCCTTCCCCATGCCTACCCCTCACAGCAAACATAGACATCTTTGGAGCTAAGGAGAACACCCGGCCCTTCGCTGTCTGGCAGTGATCATAACCACCTGACAGCACACTTCAGTGTTGCCTTTGCAAGGTTAACAATCCTCGTTTCTTTATTTCCCTACGTGAGATTTTTCAAAACACAAACACGTGTAACTCTTCTTTAAACTTTTCCCAGATCCCTTCTCCATAGCTGGCTGCTCTCCTGCAGTAGTTTTACATTTCCATTGGCACAGGCATGTACACAATAATTTTTTTTCTTTTCCTTAGTTTCCTCTTACTATTGGTTTCCTTGAATGCTATTTTCCCCTTTGAACTAAGAGATCAGAGAAATATAAGGTGTGGGTTAGGGAGGGTATTAAATGGTAAATACACACTATGTATTAGTTCCTAGGCCCCACGATTTTCATTAACATGTAAGTTAATCCTTAAATGGCTTTTTCTCCACGTCACCACAGTCTTAGCACAGGTGGTACTTCTTCAGACTCTCTGTGAATCCCCTAGCTCAGTTCCACAAGCCCACTCCCCATCTCCCCATAGACCTGTGCTTTCTTTTATTTTCTTTATAACATTGTTTTCATTCTCTGAAATTATCTTATCATTTACCACTTCCCATGTGTTTACATTTTCTTTTCTCAAATTAGAAAGTAAGCTTATCAAATAGGATTTATTAAATGATTAGATAAGTAAAAGTATGAGGAATTGTGTGTAGACAGAGGTCGGGGTCTCAATAGAACCAAAAGGTTTGCACAGAAACATGTTTGACTGGGAGAAGAAAAAAGAATGGCAGGAAAAACTTAGAAAATAGAGACAGAGCTATGCTTCCTCAGCTCCTCCAGGGCAATGTACAGTAGAGTGCAAAGTTAAAATAAATATGCCTACAGGATTAAACATAGAGTCTATTTTATATTTTCTGCAGGATAACTTCTGCTATGTTCACTCTTCTTAATTGTTTTCATTACTACCAGGATGCAAGCTTGTTCTACTGAGACTCACTTTCTGGATCAAGTCTCATCACAAGCCAAATAGTGATTACGAATACTCCCGTCAGGGGACGGCTCACGGCTGCCTCATTTACTGTCTGATAAGCATGATTTATCTGATGAACACTTCTTTGCTCAATTCATACTGATTGAGGTTAATTCCTTCACACTGGAATCCGGATATAGTATTCATGTCCAGGAATTATTGCTATAAAGAGGGTTCACATTAATACATTAAGTTTTGCTTAAATATGTGTTTATCTAAGCCTATCACTCACTTAAAATTAGAGTTTGTCGGTATTTCTTTTGCGAGATATCTGGGATATTTTCATTACTCAATTGTATTAGCATATTTTTTGTTTTTTAAAATCATTTTTATTGTTATTCTATTGTAGATGTCCCAGTTTTCCCCTTTGCCCTCCGCCTACTAGTTTAAAGAGGAAACAGGACTATCTGCTGCAATAGAAAGCACTTTCTTCTCTCAATTTAGATTATAGCTCTGTCTATCTGATGCAAGGAATGGCATAGGAATTATTATATTTTAAATATCAAAACAATCAATTGGGTGCTCATCGACTTGAGTATTGTGATTTTTTGGTAGACAATTAAAAATAACAAATCTATTTTTGATTACCTTGGTGTGGCCTGTGCTAAACAGTTTAGAGCACCTAGAAAATTAATGCAGAATGCCTATAGAAACATTAATGTTTGTTATTATAAAATCAGTCTTTATCATATTGTCTTTATAATGTTAGCATTCAAAATGTACTTTCTGATCATATTAGTAGCCAGCTTATTCAGGACCCCACTAGAAATGAGTACAAATGTTTCATGAAATATCTTTCCAAAATACTTTTTCAAGAGTTGAGGAGCTGATCATAGAGTAAGAAATTATTGAGCAGAAATCTAAATTAAGTGGAAACACAGACAGGTAACAGGGCTTTGAAATTCTTTTGTGCTGAGGGCATGCTGCCCAACCTTGTGAACTTGAACTCGGGATTTGGTGGTATTTGGGGCATAAAACAAAGACCTTTCACCACTGAACAGAGCAGAGCCGGTGCAGGATGGGGAATATCATCCCTGGAAAGTCTTTATCACTAGAAACTCCTCCTATGGATATACGGTCCGAATCTACAAAGAGTAAAAGGAAGCAAAGCACCGTATGTGACAAGCAGCAGAAACAATTACAGAAACAGACTGAAAAGACTTCAAATATTGGAAGTGTCCAGAACAATGTGACAGGTATTCTATGTTCAGAAACTAAAAGCAAGAAGGAACGTGTATCTACAACAAAAGGTAATAGAAGACTTTTCTAAAGATAGAAATTCTAGAAATGAAAAATACACCTAATATTAAAAACAAGGTGGTTAGATACATAAGCTATTCTAAAATACATAAAAAGAAACAAAAAATTATGAGCTGGAAGGTAGGTCAGAAGAAACTACCCAAAAAGCCAAACAGTGACTCTAAGTGACAGAAACAGAAATGATGTTAAAAGGTTTCACGTTTAAGGCACATTAATCAGAGTTTCAGAAGGAAGGGTAAGTCCAAACATTGCAGAAGCCTAAGGAATTCTTTCAGAAGAAAAATTATTCCAGATTGAACAACAAAAACCAAGAAGGATTAAAAAAGCAGTCAATATTGGTTTTCCCTAGATGAATCTTGATTGTATTTAAAAATAACTATGTCTCATGGGATTAAAAAGAGAGAACTAAAGTATCCAGCAACATCATGTAATAATTCTGGATTGACAAATGAATTGTCGTTAGCTTAGGACCCTGTGAAGCATTGATCAAATGAGATCAGATGTGCACGGGATCGCTTGGAGGAAATGCCCTGAAGAATAAAGTAAAGAGAACTGAGAAGGTGGGGAGAACGGTGAGACCACCACACAGGTTCGAAGATGTAAAAGAGGAGGAAGAAGAAATACTGGGTAGGAAGAGGATCAGACAGAGCACAGACCTAAGAGTGTTTCAATCAGGCCAATGGGGAGTTCTCAAGCCAGAGCTGTCCATCAGAGGAATCCCGCGTTGGGCGGGAAAGGGCTGACCTTATAACCCTCCATGTGGTCCTTCTGGGGAAAGGATGAGAGCAGCCTAGGGGATGCATCATGTGGCCTTGGCCCAAACCTGGTGGGGGATGCAAAGGGGCAGTGACTGGGCTGACAGTCAGCTCGGCTCCCCATGGCAGAAGACGTGAGAAACGTTTCCATGACCACCACATGGAGTTAAATTTTCTCATAGCCCATATTTGGAGGAAAAGGAGGAGGTATGCACACTGTAATTTCTGGAATATCCACTAAAGTAATAAACAATAATATTCCTTCCAAACCAGCAGATGAGAAACAATGGTATAGTAAAATGGATTTCAGAAGGCGGCAAGGAAAGGGAAAGGGGATGAACAAAATAAGACAGATGGAGTGAGTAGAAACCATAAAATAATATGGCTCTTATAAATAAAATATGTAACTTTTATATTAATTGTAATGGATTAAATGTTCCAGTTAAAAACAGTGATTGTCCAATTGATTCTTAAAAAACAAACTGTACTTCAGAACAGATAGTTTTCATGCTAAATTCCACTTCTCTAGAAATTCTTTTCATTTCAAAAACATTTTTAGCATAGTTTTGCTCTGAGAATGAACATAGAAACACCTAAATTCCATAGAAAAAATTAACTTAGAATTTGAAATTTATTGGAAGACATATGTAGAACACTAGAGATTTTTCTTTAGTGAATTTAGGTGGGTGGGGAAAGGTTAAATGACCTGGATTTTTTGTGATGAAACAATAATTGCTATTTAAATTGTTTTTGTTTCTGAATAAAAAGTTGAGATACTTTGTAACTGTAAACATATTTAATTAGATCATTAAAATTAAACTGGAAGTTTACAATTTTATTTGGTAACAATGAGTAGAATAAAACTAGATCGTTGTTACATCATTATTATAATAGTAACCTGAACAAGCAACAAAAGGAAATGTGAAGAATTATGTATTTCTCTTTTTCCTATATAAAGGAGAATAACTTTTCTTTAGGAGTGACAGGCTTTCAAAAATGAATTTTTTTGGTATAGATAATGGATAGCTATTAAAAAAATACCAATAATCTGATGGAATGTGTTATAGCTGTTTATTAGAAGATGAATAAAAGATCTTAATACATTTTTATTAGCAGACCGATGGGTTCTTTAAAATGCAAGAGCTAAAATACATTTTGATCAGTGCTATTCAATTTTCAAGGCACAGCCAGGAAGCTTTAATGAACTCCATAAGCACACTTTGCTGCTCTGCGAGCGCACCCTCATTTTAACTGTGATCTCTGTCTTCAGTTCTCGGATGTTTAAAACTCAGCTGCAAACCAGAATTCATTTCCGATTTTCCCCTAAGGTGGCTTTCCTCACTGCCGGCCAGTCATTACCGATCCCAGGCCGGCCGCTGACCACACTGATGCCTATGTTACAGACCGGACCTGACACTCTTCCCATCCATGAAGCCAAACACCCTGAGGAGTTAATAGATTGTTTATGCATTCCTATTAACAAGAACAGGCTTGGAGCCCTTCCTTCCTTGTGAAGCTCCAAAAGGACATTCTGTGCTGTTAAGAAAGATTGTATCTGCAAAGGTTGTATACATGAATCCTGACTGCGCGGCCCTTCTCAGTCACATCTTGCTCCTTTTTGCCCATACTCGAAGGGGAACTTTGTTGGAAGATATGTCAGGAACTTCCTGGTAGTATTTTCTACTTCCTTCGACCACCGGTGCCTGGGCTTCTTCAGACAGGAGAGCCAGACCGCATGGTTCAGGCTCTTTTTCCCTCCTGCTCCTTGTCCGCCCTCCTTTTCCTCCCCTCCCTCCCCCTTCTTCGGATCTCTCCCCCTCCCTTCCTCCCTCCCTCCGGAGACATCAGCAAAGCAAGGAAAGCTTAAAATAGAATACTGTTAGTACTGGTTTTTTCCTTTAGTGCGGTGAATGAAATTTTGACTTGGGATATAAAATTTTAGGAAAAATGGTTTCATTACACAGTGTGTGCTGAGGCTGTGTTCCAACATGTGTTCCCATGGCCCATGTGGAAGACGTGTGGAAGTCGTGTGGAATCTGAGGGCTGCCAAGTCACTGAGGCTGGTCTAGGAGTCAAACTAATGTTTAGTTTTTAAGGGCCCCCTTTGTTTCAAGGATACAACTTGTTTTTGTATGATATTAAAACTCCCTTAGCCATCCAAAGAGGAAGCCAGGAATTGTCTAATCCATCCTTCTCAACAGGTCATAAGATCATTTTAGTACTTTTAAAAGACATCAAACAATATAATATGGAAGTATAAATCACATTTACTGTGGTAAAACTTAAAAAAAATAAGGACTATTTAAAGTAGAGTTAAAAAGACAGAGCTTACTAATTTAATTTAAATTAAATGAGATACTGCAAATGAAGTGGTTAGCACATAGTTTACTCATTGAAGTAATTAATACTTATTTAACCTTTGAATGACAGATTTCTTCCTCGTTTGGCTTCATAACCAAGTGGGGATACACCACCATTTTCTATCTACTCTGCCACATCTGTTTCTTAAGGTTGGGAAATATTGTTGCCGCTTCTCCCAAACAGAACCCACAGGAGAGTTCCTACCAGCTTTGATTAGTCCTCTACCCACCCACTGCATCCCACAAAGAGGGTGGGACCCAGGGCCAAGAGGGCCTGTCATAGGCCCAGAGGCAACCTCTGCTACCTTTGTGCTGAGCTCCGCATAACTGACTTTGCTTTAGAATTACAAACACCGATGATGAAAGCCTGCCTTGAATGATAGGGATCGTGCATCTCCACCCTGGTTAGGGGCTTAGGACTTGCGCCTCTGGCACTGTCTTGTTGTGTCTGCATTTTCACCAGCTGAACACTCTACACATTCTTCGTGGAAATATTATGTGACTCGGGAACGTCGGTAATAGCCTTGAGCACGTTATAGTCTTGACTTAGAGCTCACTCTGCCCACCAGAGCTTCTGTTGTGACGTAGCTGGGAATGCTGAAGAAACGGCAGCTTCGCTTGTGCCTGGAGAAGAGCCCATCCACTGTGGCAGTTGTCGGTTTGTACCAACATCACTGAGAATTTCTCCATTAACCTACCAATACCGAGTGTTCTCAGTGGTATGAGGTTATTTACATTCCATGGTTTTTATTTTTGAAATTATATTGCAGAAATATGTACTTTTTTCTTTAAATCTTGAAAACTGCCTTTGCTAACATTTTTTCAAGACATTTTCAAATTAGCTGTGTTTCCGACAAAACAATAGTAATTATAATGAGACTCATGCCACCTTCGCAATTGGTAGTTCTTTATAGCAATTCTATGCCTTTTTCATATTGTTTTTATTAATTAACTTGCAGGGATATTATAATGGTTTTTAATGGCTAATATTAATTTTACAACCTCTTATAGGTTTTTTTCTTAAATAATAACCGTTCTTATAGTTATGAAGCATCGTTAGTCCTCTACTTCCTTTGAAGGTCGATACTTAAATAATTCAGAGAGAACTATGAGATTGTTCTTTATCTCTGGATAGACTAAAGATTCATGTGACTGTGGGTTGTATATATATATATGTGTGTGTGTGTGTGTGTGTATATATATATATATATATATATATATATATATATATATCAAGTCACTTTTAGTATTTGTCTTTGTGGGTTTTGTTTGGAGACAGTTCAACTAGTGTGGATAGCCACATTCGGGCTCAGTAATGCTTTGTCTTCCTTAAGTGATCTGTTTCAGTTAAATTATTGCCGCTTTAAAAGGGAGCCTGGTGCTTCTTCATGTTCGCAATGACTGATTGTGGAAGAAACACTGAGGGCTTTTCAGACCATCACATATCAACTTGACGTCTCCTGTCTTACTCTGTAGCTTCTGATTTTGCTTCAAAAGCACTCACAGGAAAAAAATGAGGATGGTTTTAAGTCTATCGAGCAGTACTTCTTTGCCTTCCACTTATTTTTATTTTGTTTTAAAAGGCCTATTCACTCTTCTTGGGTGCAGTCACAACGACCTGATAACCATTGAGCATTACCACTTGCTCCCTAATTTTATGTTATAGCATCTTCAGGGACAATGACCACGGCCACAGGTCTAGTACAGTGTCTGTCAAGTAAGAGGTGGTCAAGTAAGTAATTTCTTGGTGTCCAGGACTATTGTTATGTGTATTATATGGGCAAGCCACTAGTATAGCCACCAGCTAGTAGTAAATATTTGACCCATAGTTCCCTTTGAAAAGAGATCTGTGAAGACAAGAACAGTCCGTTGCACAAATCGTCTGGTACGTGGCCACACATTAAGCACTCGGTGAGTGTACACTGAAGAAAGGAATGCCATGACTTACTCTAAGGTTTTGTTACTTCACATTTCTGTTAGTATTGCCCTGACTTTCTTTAGTTGCGTAAATAACTCAGTAATTTTTGAGAAAGGATATCATTGCTTTGCATATTCATGACTCTAATTTTTCCTAATAGATTAAAAATTGAAGGAAGATGTTTTAAGGATAATATTCTGGCTCTGCCTCTTTCTTATGAGTGGAGGTTTATACCACTTGCTATGAACTGAATGCCCGTGTTCTCTCATAATTCTTACATTGAGTAAGAATCCCCAGCGTGACTTATAGGAGGTGGGGACTTTGGCAGTAATTAGGTCTTGAGGGTGGAACCTCCTGAGCGGAATTAGTTCCCTTATAAAAGAGACATGGGCGACTTTGCATCGCCTCTCTCCACTCTTCAGCATGTGAGGATATGGTGAGAAAATGCCATCTGCAAGCCAGCAAGAGTTCTCTCACCAGACACCGCATCTGCAGCCACCTTGTTCTTGAACTTCCTAGCCTTCAGAACTGTGAAGAACAATTGTGTATTGTTTACGCTGCCCAGTTTACCGCATTCTGTTACAGTATCCTGAGCTAATAAACATTCCCCCATTTTCTGTACATTGTCCTGCATTCAAACAAAACTTCTTCCTACCAGGGAAGGCATGTATGCCTCTCCTGCAGTTTTGGGTGTTCAAAGTTCAAGTTAAACAGCTGCTTTTGAAACTGCTACAGAATGGTGAGCCAAAAGATCTATATTGTTGCTGGAGCAAAAATTTTAAGAAATGGAGTTTGATGCATTAAATTTGAATAGCTAAAAGCAAACTCCAAAAATAATACCTAGTATGCGTGAAGCAGTGGACTCTCATACTCCAAACTGCAATTCTTATCCTATTATTGTGGAGATGGCACAGCTTAAAAAAACAAAGGAAATATTTTCATCAGCCATCCTTGAATCTTTACTTTTTTATCCTCATCTGAGGACATGCTTATTGATTATAGAGAGAAAGGGGAAGAAAAGGAGAGGAGAGAGACAGAGACAAACACTGATGTGAAAAAGAAACATCGATTGGCTGTCTCTTGTACATGCCCCAACCAGAAACCAAAACCAGAACCCAGGCAGGTGCCCTGACCAGGAATCAAATCCATAATCTTTGGTTCATGGGACGATGCTCCAACCAACTGAGCCACCCAGTCAGGGCCATCCTTGAATCCTTCATGCCATGATGACCGCTGGAAGTATGCAAAGGAAATGATTTTACCTTGTGAAGAGGGTCCTCTCATCTCTCTTGGACAGCATCTGCTGACCCACAGTGCGCCATCAAAACCATGAGCTGGCACTAAACTGTTCAGAAGGGTCTTAGCTAAGAATGTGGTAATGGAATAATTATTCAAGCAAAGACAAAATAATTTTCCTTTCCAAGAATAAAAATAATTAAATCTTAAATGTAGAAGCTCAAGCAAAAAAGGATTCAACCTTTCATTATTGTGGTTAAGGATAAATCCTCTTCTACCACTACAAAAAGAGGAAAAGAATAGTAGGATTTCAGTGTGCCAGGTTACCAGGTTAAACAAATGCAGAAAACGGTATATTTATGGAGGCATTCAAGCTGGTCTGACTTCTATTTACTTTCCCTTCTGTTCTTGCACCTGAAGTCCAGAATTCACAATACCCATCCTCGAGGCTATTGGAGAGAATTTGTTCCTTCCGTGAAACATGAGAAAGACAGTCATCTCACAGGGAGAAAGTCTGGTTACTGGTTTCCCCCATCAGAGGAAGCTAGTCCTCACCTCCCTTACTTTTCTATTTACATTAAGCGTGCAGGCATGACTTTTATAAGGATCCTCTCAGGTTTGCAAAGGACATATCCACATCCAACTCAGTAGTTTGTGGAAAGTTCCCAGATCTGTAGGAGCAGAGGTAATAATGTCGAAATGGCTCCACAATATATGGACTGTCAAACTGTAAGTCAAAATATTCACATAGCGACAACCACCACATGTCCTCAGATAGATGGTGAATCATGTTCTGTGTCAGCAGGGAAAGAGATTTTTCAATGATGTCTATTTCCAAAGTCAGCTCTAAGAGATTTAGAACTTTGACAGAGCAGCATCTTTTCTGAGGGAGGTGGAAA
>PVKM010016466.1:0-26794 GCA_004027735.1 Carollia perspicillata
ATTACGTCTTCGGGTACCTCCCAGTCGGTGAAGACGGCTGTGTCTGCCCAGGACCTCTACCAACTGCCAGTTCCAGGGCTCCTCAAACCACCCTCGTGTGCAGTAATGTGCTAGAGAGCCTCACAGAACTCACACTCACAGTTATTACAGGGACAGGGTACAAATTAGAGCCAGCCGAGGAAGAGACACCAAGTCCTGGAACATTCCAAACAGGAAGTTCCCACTGCCCTCAGGAGGCACCACCCTCTTGGCATCCATGTGTGAGTGTCGGGGCGTAGTCTGTATTGAGGCTTCATGGCATCGCCATGACTGACTAAAAAAGTACTGCTCCCCAGCTGAAGTCAGTCCCCAGCTCCTGTCCCCAAGGCTGGTATGGCCCGAGGGCCCTCCAAGAATAACAGACATTTCTATCACTTGGGAAAATGTTTACAGGTTTACCTATCAAAGGCCAAACCTCTACTTGGGTGAGGCAAATTCCTTACTGCTCAGGAACCAAACGTGTTTATAAATCAAAAGTTATTCTTAGCACAAAAACAGCACACTATTTGCTTTTTAAAACATTGTGTCTAAATTTTACAGCAAGTGAAATGTTGAAAGTCAGCATTCAAGAGTTTTGTCACATTGCCCACTCCTACTCTAAGGCAAATGTGGGTGTATTCGATACAGTCTTGGCCTCAGGCCCCAGCCACCAAGGGCAACTAGAAAAGACTTTTACAGGTAGAATTCCCCAGGCCTAGGAATAGTGTCCAAAAGATTCAGAGTTGCCATTTAAAATGAGAAATGCCTCTTGATGCAACTTTTTTCTTCTTTTCAGAATCAAAAAGCCAGACTTCCCACCGAAAATCCTACAAACAAAAATAAAACCTGGTATGTACCAACTACTGACAAACCAATGTATTGTCCCGAATTTCAAGAACATGTAAGTCACAAAGTTACAGAATCCATATAGCATAACCAAGTCCACTCAGATGAAGTTCAAAAACACGCAGATCAAAGCAAGTGAATACAAATCTCAAGATTAAAGATTAAAGTTCCTTCTGGGAGTGAGGAATGGGCTTGGAAAGAAATACACATAAAAACTTCCTAAATGTTTATTGCACTCTAACAAGAGACCTGTAGATTTGTTTCTCTAAGTATAAAAGTACCTGAAGTGGCTCCTAGTTGATGCCTCCTGAGAGTACCGAAGTACTGAAATGTGTCATTTTAGTTTACCGGGGAAAAAAGAATACATTTCCAGCAAAGCACACTAGGAGCTATTAGGCTGGAGCATTTCCAGGTGGAAATTCCACAGATTTCCACTTGTGTGCATGCTGAGCGGAGAGAAACTGCAACAGCACAGAAAACTGATTGCAAACCACTAGGTTTCATTTTGGTTGGATATTTCAGGATTGAACATTTCTTTCATTCAGGTAAAGAACTGGGCAACTATTAAAATCCAATGCCTCGTGGCAGATATGAATGACAGACCTAGGTAGGCCTAGGAGGAATGGAAAATCATCAGGTGGGAAACTATAGCCTGGGAAACTGCCTGCCGACCCTACCCAGGACAAACATATGCCCGGCTACGACTGGGGACTGGGGTCAGCCTGTCAGCATAACAGGATGCAGCTTTAACTTGAGTCTGACAAGATGTATCAAGAACAATGGTCAGCAGAAACGGCACCCAGCAACCAGCTGTAGCCAATCAGACTCTGACAACCTAACCAGTTACCCTTCACTGGTGTTTGCACTTAAAAACCCTGCCCTAAGAACAACTGAGTGAGTCCCAACTTCCCTTGGTTAGCTCCACTTTCTCCTCTTATTCCCCACTAATAAGCTCTGCTCCTTGGCTCGCTGCATCCATCTGGGTTCTTGAGTGATTCTGACCTAACAATGAAGGGTACGAGCTGTTCCTGATTAAAGTTTTATGACCCTGCCTAGATCTGAAAGACAAAGTGTGTAAGTATGTGTCCTATATTAACATTCCTATAGATACACATATACATATGTCCTTGTTGTAAATAGGAATATTTGAACTTTTACTTATTAATACTAGGAAGCACTTTCCACAGCAGCACCTCTGGAGAAGGGCTTTGAAATTGCAGCTTGAAATCTGTTATCAAGTCATTTAGAAATAAAACGTGAAAACTGTAAAAAGAAACCAGTTGACTTTTAAGCGCAAAACAAAGAATTCTAAAGAGCAGTTTAAGTAAACTGTCTTTCGTGGCTGTAAAAAGAATTAAATTTCAAGCTATATTTTAGCATGAATCTTATTTTAAAATTTTTATTAAAAGTTTATTTTAAAGCTGATTGAACTGGTAATTGTTCACTGAGGCACTGTCTTGGTAATAGCAATCACAGTCCCTCTCCTCTTGGAGCTCACATTCTGTTGAGGCAGACAGATCATAAACAAATAAAATATATGCCGGACAATGAAATAAAAGATCAGTGGAGGGATATTTGGAGTAGAGGCTGCAATATTAGCAATCACAGACTGTTTCCCACATCGCTTGCTACGTGGGGAAAAACTGATGATGTAATACACATCACTAAAGACTAAATCAAAAGAACTCTGATGTGTTAATTTTTTACTTGTCGCTACTTTATTATCTTTAACGTTACATAAATTTCCAAAATGAGTTTGTGAAATTGCTGGGAAAGGGATTTCCAAGTCCAAAAGAGTTGGTAAGTGCTGTTACATTATTAAACTGACATTCAGTTTTACGTGGCACTCACAGAAAGTGAGATTTGCCCCCCAGGGGAATATCTGGCAAAGTCTGGAGACATTTTTAGTCGTCATAACTAGGAAGGGTACTGCTCACATCTAATTGGTACAGGCTAGGGAAGCTGGTCAACTCCCTATAATTTATGGGACAATCCTCCACAACAAAGAACTACATGACCCAAAAATGTCAACAGCGCTAGGGTTGAGAAACTGCGCTGTGATGATGTGTAAGCCAACTATTAGAAGAGCTGCATTTACTGCCATGGGTCAGAAAAAAGAGCATGTGTGGGTGGAGGGTGACAGTGAGGCCACGGGTAGATATCTAGCACAAGAAAAGCCGGGGCACGTTCCTGTGCAGTCTCCGCAGTGAGCAGGTTCCTAATGGGCTGTGCTGTCACTTTGTTTCCTTAGACGGTACTTGACACAACATAATTAATGCAGTCTACAAAGGAATGCGTAAAATTCTTCAGTTTCCGCATGTCAACTTCTCATAACACAAGCCCTCCACTCCCCACTGCATCAAGTCCTACAGGCTCCCGTTACATCTGCAGGTGATTCTGGGAAGGTGGTGGTTGCGTTAACCAGAATTCCCTGCACACTCAGGGCTGCTGACCGAGAAGACTCTCCCACTCAGAATCCGAAGCGCCTACGGTCCCTCACTTCCCTCCCGTCTTCGTACAAGGACTTACCCCGCCACCTAAGGCTCTCCTCACGCTGTTGTTTTAAATTCTATGAAATCAGGTGTTAAGTTGTGTCTAGTGGAATACGATCCTGAACGCCCAGTCCTGCCTTCTTCCCCGTTTGCAATACAGGCAGCCTACCGGCCTCTACGTCATCACTGCGCGACATCTCCACGTGGCCAGAACGCTACTGTGACCCTCTGATCTCCGACCCCCTCATCCCAGGGCCTCCAGCCCCACACTCCCTTACATAGCAGACTTCTGCGGGTCGCCGGCCAAGCCCAGACATCTCTGACTGCTCCACCTCCCCAAAACCACCGGGAAACGGGAAGCACAGGCAACCCCATGACTATGTGGGTCCACTCACCACCACACGCAGGCAGTAGCTTGGAGCCGGGGAACGTGTGGGCGGGGCCTGCTGAGCAGCGCCTGCGCGTGCGCACCCACACCGGCTAGAGCGGCTGCGTCCCATTCCGGAGTTAGCAACACGCAAGCCGATTTGCGGTGCTGTTTCCTCCAAGAAAGGTGGTTAATTCAATTAAAATTTAAGGTTCTCATTAGACCCACTTGAAGAGAAACGCAAGAAACTTATTTGCTCTTGGGTAGATGTACATTTCACAAACACCTATCAGGGCTTCCTTGGCCTGCCTACTATGTCTTTAAAAAATTTTTTAGAGGGGAGAAGGGAGGGAGAGGGAGAACCATTGTTTGCCTCCAGTCTGCCCCTGACCCAAACTGCCACCCGGGCATGTGCCCTGTGCAGAATGTAACCGACGACCTCTCCCTTTGCAGGGCGACCAACCGAGCCACAGGATGTCTACTAAGTCTTCATTACTAGAGAATTCAAGACATGAGAGGCCTTACAATGTTGATAGAATTAGAAAAACTCTTTTAGATCCTCCACCATAATCACATTTCCTCCCCAAATTCAACGTCGTTTCTAGGTCCAGCTACCCTCCTCTTTTACTGGAGCTGACAGCGAAGACGACGACGAGGACGTCTGGTCAGTAAGCAGAGGAGGTAGCTGTCCCCATGCTGAAATAAGGGCAGCTGCTGGTTTGGCAAATAATGTGATTAGGCAGCAACATTTCTCTATAGAAATAACTACAAATGTGGGACACCTGCATGAACCTCCCAGAACCTTCCAAGTTGAAGGCACTCCTCAGTACATATTAAAACCTCCAGCTTCCAGTCAAGATGCAGGCAGGTTGATACGTTTTACCTCATTGCACAACCATAGAAGGAACGCAACTAAGTTAAGGATGAAAAACACCCAGAACTGAATGGAAGTCTGACAACCAAGGATTTAAAGAGGCTATATTCATCCAGATGGGGAGGAGGAGCAGGGAGAACGTGATGTAGTAGCTGGAGAATGGCGGCCCCACATTCACATGGGGTAGATAAAAATCAGGGGGACACCTTCTGAGTGAGCAGTCCCAGCCCCAGGTCAGACACAGAAGCCCAGGGTTACCATGCGGGGGAAAAAGAAGGCCTCATACCTTCTGGCTGTAAACACAGTGGGAGCTGGGGTGGTGGAAAAAACTGCTGGTTTCTCAGGAGAGCTGGGAACTACTCAAACCCACCCGCTCCAGGAACCATAACCAGAACAACAGCTGGAGGGGAGCCAGTTGCATAAGGGAAGTGGGTGAAGTGACTGGAAAAGAGGTGAGTGAAAGGCAAGCCCACAGAAGTCAGCCACCAGCAGCATGGTTCCCTCTCCAACCCCTCCCCCCACATGGAGCCAGGAAGTATCAAAGCAGGTTGCCCCACCCCGGCAATACCCAAGGCTCTGTCCCATTCAACTTAACAGGTGAGCCAAGGAAATCAAAGCTGCTCTACCTAGTACACAGACACAGGGCGACTGCCCTCCCTGTGCCAAAATAAGGAGACAAAGAAATATGGCCCAAATGAAGGAACGGAACAGAACTCCAGGAAAAGAAGTGATTCCAAGATAGCGAACCTATCAGACACAAAGTACAAAACATAGGTGTGGTCAGAATGCTCAGAGATCTCACTGAATAAGGCAAAAGCGTAAGGGCAGAAATGAAAACCTATACTAAGGAAAATAAAGAAATAGCCATAGGAAACCAAGAGTGAAGGGAAGGAAGCCGGGATTCAAATCAACAATTTGGAACATAAGGAAGAAATAAACATTCAACCAGAACAGAAATAAAAAACAAGAATTCAAAAAAAAAAAAATGGGGAAGGAGTGGGCAGGGATGGGAGTAAAAGGCAGAAAACTGCACTTGAACAATTAAAATTTTTTTTTAAATGAGAAGAGTTTAACAAGACTCTGGGACATATCCGACAGGGCCAACATCTGAACCGTAGGGATACCAGAAGAGGAAGAACAAGAAATTGAAAACTTACCTGAAAAAATAATGAAAGAGAACTACCCTAATTTGGCAAAGGAAATAGACATACAAGTCCAGGAACCAGAGAGTCCCAAACAAGTTGGACCAAAAGAGGTCTACACCAAGACACATCATAGTTAAAATGACAAAGGTTAAAGATAAAGAGAGAATCTTAAAAGCAGCAAGAGAAAGGCACAGAGTTACCTACAAAGGAATTCCCATCTGACTGTCAGCTGATTTCTCAAAAGAAAATTTGCAGGCAAGAAGGGGCTGGAAAGAAGTATTCAAAGTGATGAAAAGCAAGGACCTACAACCAAGATCACTCTATTTAGCAAATCCATCATTTAGAATGTAAGAACAGATAAAGAGTTTCCTAGACACGGTAAAGCTAAAGGAGCTCATCATCACCAAGCCCTTAATATGAAATGTTAAAGAGACTTATCTAAGAAAAAGATCAAAACAATGAACATTAAAATGACAACAACCTCACAACTATCAATAACACAAAAACTAAGTAAACAATTAGAACAGGAATGGAGATCATTTGGAGGGTTATCAGCTGAGGGGGGCAGGGGAGGATGGGGTAAATGTACAGGGATTTAGAGTGTAATTGGGTAGCTACAAAATAGACAGGGGTTGGGGGTTAACAATGGTACAGGCAATGGAGAAGACAAAGAACCTATGTGCATGACCCATGGACATGAACTAAGGGGGGAGGGTGTTGCTGGAGCAGAGTACCAGGCGGAGAGGGTCAAAGCGGGAAAAAATAGGGACAACTGTAATAGCATAATCAATAAAATATACTTGTAAAAAAACCCTCTAGCAAAGTGCCTGGCACATAAAAAGCACTTGTTAAACCTGGCAGTTACCAAATCATAAGTGATATATTTTCCAACCCACAAGGCAATCAATCTATATTATGTTCCTACCTTCCTCTCCTTCATTTTCTTTATCAACTTCATTACTGTGCTGTTTTATATATTCTGCACAATTGCCTTAAATCCCTTCTGGCATAAGTTGAGGATGTAAGTAAATGACTCAACTGCCAAATAGTAATAGTACATAACCCAGGCTTACGACCTGAGGAGTACCATAATTTCCATTATGAATACTGTACTGTTTCCTGGCCCATAGCAACCCATGCATTACTTTTATTTTGATAGATCTGAACTGATGACAAGTCTACTAAACCAAGTATTTCAAAACCAGGCATAATTTAGCAAAGAAGCAGGGAAGAAAATACACAAAACAAACTAAAATCAATAATGTGAACCAAGAACCAACTTTTATAATGGTATATTTTTCACAGAAGTGTAAAAAACATGGAAGACTGCCTCGACCTATAATTTACAAGTCATGTTAAAGCAAATTTTTGGTTTGAAACATAACTTTTTGAACTTTAAAAGTTGCAATTGCTTTCGTAGCATGTGAGATGCAATACTTACCTTCAGGTAACATGTATTATGATGTGTTTTTTACCATTACAGTGACCACAGATGTCAGTCAGGAAGTTCACCTGTACCTCCACCAACAGTGCTGACTGCTCAGACAGCCTGCTCACGGTAATACATGAAGATTAAAATTTTCCTGGTAAAATGAAGATTAAAATTTTCCTGGCATTGTAATTTAGTGGTTTTTACAAACCATAAACAATTTATCAAAGGCAATTTGATACTACTCTGAAAGGAAAATTATTTGACAAGTAAAACTGGACTTAAGATGTTTTCAAATCTATTTTAGTTCAGGGATTATTCCTCTTGTGTTTTCTGAAGTGATGTTTGTTCATCTCGCGCCTCTTCAGAAACGGTGCATAAAAGAAACGAAGAGCCCTGGCGGGGTGGTTCAGTTGGTTGGAGTGTCAGCCAGTACACCAAAAGGTTGGGGATTTGATCCCTGGCCAGGCCACTCACCTAGGCTCAGTCCCTGGTTGGGGCGCAAGGTAGAGGCAACCAATAGATGTTTTTCTCTCTCCCCCTCTCTGTAAAATCAGTAACATGTCCTCAGGTGAGGATTAAAAACCAAAACAAAAAAAAAAATGGAAATTACATTGGAAAAGATCTTTTTTTTAACTTGACTTTTACAGAGAGAAAGACATCAGTGTGTTTGTTCCACCCATTGATGCATTCATTCATTGGTTGCCTCCTCTATGTGCCCTGACCAGAGATGGAATCCACGACCTTAAGGGACGATGATGCTTTATCCAACTGAGCTACCTGACCAGGGCTGGCAAGATCTCTTAAGATAAAGATGAAGTCAGACTCAACTTTCCTTTTATAAAAATAAGTACTAACATTACAAGAACACAGATTCAGATGTTTTTCTTCCATTCTTGAAGTGGTTTATCACCAGATTACTCAAATTAACCTAAGCATGTTGCAAAGGGTGCTTCTGAATTCTGGTCCCACTGATGCTTTGAGAAGAAACTATTAAAGAGTGAGGAATCTGACTGAGATCTTCTAGGGCAGGGTAGTAAAGCCCTTAACTTTGCACAGGAAAGACACTCATTTCACTTCACCAATTTTTAAAGAATTAGTGATACATGAAACTCCCTTTGGAAATCACTGTTAGGATTTTTTGTTGCTATAGGAATGAGTAAATTCAGTAGAAACTAAAAACCTTGACTTAAATAGACCAATCTTCTTGTATAAAGTAAACAACAGTGAACTCTATCACAGTACCATCATGGTGGCTGCGGCAGGAGCTACGTGGTCACACTACACTGACGTAAAGTCATCGCAGTATTTTAAAATAACGACTATCAGGTATTAGACTTTGTGTAAGGACACACTTGCCTAATGCAACCAATTGTGTTCTTATAATCTTTAAATAGAATAGAATTTATTGAGCATCTACTATATTTTATCCATCAGTATGTTTTAATTTTTTTCTTTGGGCGAATACTTTACACAGAAAGAGTTCAGTAGGGTATGGATTTATGTACTAGAATTTAGATGGTATGCTGCCATTAGTGCTGTATGTATGGACTGTCCTGGCAAGATTTTTCTCATACATTTCACCAATTACACCGTTTACTTCCACTTAGTTTTAAAAGAAAGTAAAACTGAACTACTATTTGTGATCACAAAGAATGCACATTGACCCAATCTTGTATCCCATGGTTACAAATCAAACAAAATGATTCATAATATACTCAACATACCAAGCTATCATTTGTAAACCAACTATATTTTAGAGAGCATGATTATTCTAAAGATGTCTTTTTAAAAAACAATACCGGATTTCTGTATTTGGGACGTTCAAAATCATCAATGGCTCCCTCAAATCACAGCTAATTAACTAGCCGGTGTCCCAGGCCCTGCCCTTAATAATTAAAGAGGGAATATGAAAATTCAAAACAGCTCTACTTAGTCCTCTTAAACCTGAATTTTCTTTATCCCTCTTAGAGCAAAATCAAATCTCAATATAACCTAAGAAATACCATTATAAATCAATAAATATTCAAAGCAAGATCAAGTTTAAAATCAATATATTTAAAAAATGCATTTTCTTTCTTAAGAAAATTAACTTTTCATTGCACATTTATACAAGATTCAAGATTAGGTAAAGCGTGAAAGTCAGCTTGTCATAGCAGAATGACTGATTTTCCATGTTCCCTGAAAGGCCAAAAAGAATGACCCAAACCATTAAAATTCTTTACTACAAACATACTCCAAATTCAATGATTTAACTAATAACTTTGAATATGTTTCTAAGACTGTAAGCTGACATAAAAATAAATATACTAAATTTACAGAACATAAACAAAAGTTTTTCTTCCTGAATCCTGGATATTCTGTTAGGGCTGGGTGTTCTCCAGAAGGTAATGCAAATCTTTATTTTATTTAAACAGGTATGTCGTCATGTTTTTCTAATTTTTTTAATTGTAACTGTATAATGTCCCCAATGTCAATCATCCTGTGATGTTAAATGAACTGGTATCATTTCAGTTTCATTAAATAGTCTAACTAAATACCCATGAACAAATCACACACAGTCAAAACCAAAATGTAATAAAAATATTTAGTTAAAAGACACATAATAACTCCCATTTATGGATTTAAAAATACAAATAAAATTTTATCAATTTGATATTCAGCTTTTAACTGGCTCAACACATAGCCTTACTTCCTAAAATGGTATTGTAGCATCTTTTGAAAAACTAAATGCAACTTCATACCTTTGTTAGTAATGTTAATAGAGGTAAATTAACAGTATACTTGTCCCTGGGTCTCCCCACAAAACTGAAGTCTTAGTGTAAGTTTAAAACTTTAATATTTATAAATTTTTAAGAATTTTACACGTGCTGAATGGTAGCAACATCAATATTTGCAATCTGTCATACTTTTATGGGATAGATGATACTACACCAGAAAGCCTAAACTCAGAACACACTTGAGATCAGATTTCTGTTAAGATGCATAGTGCAGGTGCAGTATTTAACTTCAGGCTGCGAAGGTAAGCTATTAGCACATACCTGACAGCTCCTAATAGCTGAGGCCCGAGAACCTAGACTGACAAGGAGAAACCCTCTCCACTGCTGGGAAAGCCTGGGAACAGATGTGGCGCAAACCCCAAGGGGTGAGGAGGACAAGGCCGGTGTGCATGTGAACCTAAGGGTGCTCGTGGGCGAGCCATCACCATCGCCACCTCAAGAGGAGCTCGGTCTCCACAGACTTCAGACCGGGAGCCAGAGGCCACAGACAGATCACTCCACCAGTCCTCCAGAGCAGAGTGGACGCCCACTGTGAAGCTTGTGCTCTTACCTGGACCAAATATATTCTTTGGCTAAGTATGTCATGGGACCCCATTATAACTGACCAAAAATATACTTCACATCTTACATCTAAATTAAAAGGTTTAAAGTTCCACTTCAACCATGGCACTTCGTTTCAATTTGAGCTCGGCAATATACCTAATTTGGACATTTTTGAATTTTAGAAAATCAATTTTTAAAGAATTCTAAAATGCAGTGTTTTCAGAACATAGTTATTTACCAAGTCAGAGGATATACGCTCACATTTTACAATAATTTAAAACAGTGTATCCTCAAATCAGTTCTGTTGTTTTGTAGAAGAATTTATAGAAAGTTGTATTAAAAACACATATATCCAAATCAATTCCTTATTCTCTCGTTTAAAAAAGACCCTAAGAAGTACTGAGGTTCCTTCTGACTTAACAATGAATATTTTCTTCAGGAACCAGTAATGATAATTATCCGTCAGACAGCTAATTTAGTAAGGTCTAATGACAACCACCTCTAACGACAGAGGTGGCAAACAGAGACAAGTAAAATTGTAATAGACAAAGGGAGTATTTTAAGGGTTAACTGACATGGTCTCCTAGGGTGCTCAGACTTGAAATCAACAGTTCCCTTCAACCTTGAGGGGCTCATACATGTACTAACAGAAATGAGAAATATGGTAGCATCACAAATACAGACCAACATTTTTTGTAAAAGAGAAAGTTAAATCACAGACTGCAAGGAGAGTGCTAATGGAGGGCTGCGCTATACAAATGCTGGGTTTTGAAATGAAAATTGTGAAAGAGTAGTAATCATCTCATCTGAACAAAATAATGTCATATAATTAGATACATGGCTTACAATGAAATAAGTTTTTAAAATTAGTTTGAAAGAGATGGCAAAGTTGTTGTTTTTTTTTTTTACATAAAATGTCACACTTTATACCAGGAGAAAACTCAATACAGTAAGATTAACAAGCTACTATCTTCCAACAAATTAAAAAACAGCAAGAAAGAAAGACCCAAATAACTGTGAAAAGGACACTGCAAAGTAGTCACGAGCTCTAGCTGCCCAGGCAGCCACCGGTCCAGAGGAACCACGAAAAGCCCAATCCTGTGACAGAGCTCCAAGGGGGTAGTGGCAGGGGCTGTTACACCAACTCCAACTGTGAAGTACAAAGTCCACAGAGACTGCGCCTCAGGAAACAAAAGGGCCCAGGAAAATAAAATCAGACAAAGAACAAACCAAAAAGATAGAAACTGGAGGTTAAAGGTTACTATGCATGAACATAAATTTCATATAACACAAAATTCAAAAAAAATCAAATGCTAGACAGTATCCCTTTAACGCATCTAAACAGGGAGGGGCATAAATAATGCTGTAGTTTTTAAAGCTCTTTGGACAACTTAACAGTCAGTTTTAACAGTAAAAATCAATTTACTAAAATTAAGTCAGTGTTCTTAACCCCCACTGGGTTGACAGCATTAAAACAAAACCCACAAAAATGAAAAGCCAACGAGCATAGCTGAAGACAAATCTGGACCAAAAAAAGAAAGAAAGACCCAAACTAAACAAATACCAATCAGGAACACACACACACACCCTGAAAGAGTCTAGCTGCTACAGCTAAGTGGTGTCCCCGTGACCTAAAACACAGTGTTGCCCCTGTTTCCCCATGTGCCACTAACTGCATTCTGGTGACATCGGGAGGCTTATTTGGTCCACTGTGAAGTGCATCTCGGTTTTACTAACAGTCATCTAATGACACTGCGGTGTGATCAAAGGCATCCGGACAAATTTAGCACGTACGTTTCCATCTAACATTGCCAAGTAACAGTTACCAAATTCAGATGCCTTTTTCCTTCCCAAGCATCCCTTTCCTACTTACCTTTGTTTTTAAAAACTTGGACTACAGTTTTGTCATGGCCAGTGGCCCTAGCCAGTCAGCTGTGTGTCCCAGTCACTCTGCAAAGGGACGACACTCATCACACACAGACACGTGTGCCCTACAACCGCTGAGACGGCGTGCAGAGCTGGGAGACATACCACACAAGAACAATGCAAAATAGTGGTCACTGGTGCCATGGCTCCAAGGTTTGTTAAGGGGGAAAAAAGAAATCTAAAAATAAACGAATGGTTCAGAGTATTTTTTAAAACACAACGTAATGTGTATTTCATGAAGAGTGAGTGACACTCATTTTTTCCTAGCTGTTTTAAGATGACTTTGTTCCCCCTCCGCTGCTACTCAGCGGTGACAACGGACAGAAACGGCTCTCGGAGCCCTGGCCCCAGCGCCGCGTCGACAGGTGTCTAAGGCAGCACGCCCAGCTGGGTGTAACTCAGATGCTCCTGTTTTGGTAACTTGAACTGCTAATAGCAGTTATACCCTTTCAAACAGATCACCGTGAGGTGCACGTGCCACATGCAATCCAGACAGTGACACCGCATTCCGGGGACGGCTTAGCACGGAGGTATCAAGAGCACGGCGGGACACCCGTCCCCTGAAACAGTGTCACTGTGCCGTGTGACTCTGACCTGGCAACGGGCCATGTGCCTATGGTTTATAAATTAGCTTTCGTTTCCATAATTTAAGGGAAGCGTGCCAGTAGTAAAGTCCTGATTAGAACCCACAAACTAGATGGTCAAGTGGATTTTTTTATCTTGTAAATTTACATGGCTCCTACGAAATGAGGATACATCTACTCCGACATAATTACTGCCCCTAATGCCCCAACGTCTACAATCTGCAGTAGTTGCTCCCATCCTTCAAAACACTTATTGCTTAAGCGAGTCCTTCAGACGAGAACACCACAGCCACGGCTGAGAGGCTGGAGAGAAACGCACTCAGAGAGTCAGGCTACGTGTGGCGGAGCCTCCACTTCCCTCACACAGCGACACGGACACGCCACAACGAGGGCACCGAGCTCGGAGGCGCTTACACCCTAACCCACTCCGAGGCCTCGGGGCTGAACTTCTTACTAAAACAGATCTGCTTTCTTTTGTCCTTTCTTCTTAAAATTAAGGCAATGAAATGGCTACAGTTCCTAAAGTACTTTTTCGGGAACAAAAATATACATGTATTTTCCTCCTCGAGTCCAGGCATCAGAGTCTGACTGAAGATCTGAATTCCACAGACACTGCCGCACCAGGCAACGTCACGAGGCCAGTGAGCACCTGCCAATGCCCTCCCTCCTTCCAAACTCAGAACCGAATCCCTGGGAGGAAAAGCACCACGCGCAAAGCCTTCTCCAAGTTTTCAGCATCTCTTGCATTGATTCAAAACTTTTGGGGTAGCAGAAGGGAGAAGCGTACTAAAAGGAAGAATCCCACGGCCTACAAACAGAAATTCTGCCTCCGAGAGCCTGCAGCTGGGCCCAGCGCCTCAGCACTGCGGGTGGCTGATGGAAAACATCTGAGAAAGATCACCGAACATATGAGCATATAGCCACCCAATATTTCATGACGAAAGCTCTAAACTTTGGCTAGCCACCTAACATTTGACAAGGAAGGAAAAGGCATTGAACATTTCATGGTGCCCATATCTGTTTGCACATATATGAAACTCATTTTGAAAAGGTTAGATCTCCATTCCAAGCCTACAAAACACTTGTGACGGACTGTGGTCACCTAACAGCAAATGCTGCCTGGAGGTGAGCTCTCCTGTCTCACTGCACTGGTTACAGGTCAAACTGCCAATCTCTCCCGAACCCCGATGGCTAAGGAACTGAGGACAGTACAACACTCGACTTTTAGCAATTCAGTGCACTTTGCAGAAAGGATCTAAATTAAGCACAGAGTTTTGTTCTTTATTTTACACATAGGAGACCACCGACATTTGCCATAAACTCTTCTAAACTCTTTAGGAAGGCCATCTTCTGCTTCCGATCCAGCGTGGGAGGGGTGCTGCTCGCAGTGAGCTTGTTGAAGGCGTCTGCCAGTCTCTGGTAGATGATGGGGTCTTGCTGGCTTGACAGCAATGTCTCAACCAACTCCGAGTACTCCGCCTGCGGAAGAGAGAAAGTGCATGGAGAACACGTCCTCCTCGAGCAGCACACACGGGTCCTATCAGTTACGGGACGACGGGGTTCTAGGAGGCAGAGTCCGCTAGCTCTTCAGTCAGCACATATTCTAGGTTCTGTCTCAGCCTCCTCCATTGGCAACACACCTGCTGTAACAAGCCTCCAAAGCAAGCTGATTACATTCCCATTTTGCAGGTGGGAGTTCTTATATACAGCGAGACTACCTAATACATCCAAGAGCACAATGCCTTTGAGCAAGAATGCAGGCTGTCTGGCACCAATTTTGTTGCGTTGCCTCTTCTGTGTTTTCAAAGCGCCAAGTCAGCAACCTTTCAACAGTTTCCCAGAGGTTTTAATAGACACCGTGTCCACACAGCTCTGCAGACAGCAGGTCCCACAAACGCAGGTGGGCGGTGGCAGAGTGGGAGAAGGGTTATTTCAGTCCTTTCTCAATGTGGGAGCAGAACACTGGAATAGCTGCGCACCTGCGGCTCAGACCAGCGCCGTGCTCAGCAGCTCTGGGAGAAAGGACAGGAAGAGACAACAGATACGTGTGTGTGCGTGTGTGTGTGCGCGCGCATGTGCGCGTGTGGGGGGGCTTTTCTACTTTTAGTGCCCTCCATAATACGTGTGTACGTGTGTGTGTGCACGTGTGTGTGCGTGTGTGTGGCTTTTCTACTTTTAGTGCCCTCCATAACAAAGCCTTATACAAATGAGTGGGTGTGACATTAAAGGAAATGAAACCAGGGCATTTTCCAAGATAAGCTCTCAAAAAATGGGGTCCGCCACTTTTTGAGTAGTTTCCTGCGACATCGTGACGGACCAAACTGGTAAAACCACACATCAGTGACATTTGGGAGACCAGGGCACAGCACCCTAAGCCAGCCAGGCATGGAGCCAGAGTGGCTGCCTCCAGTGCCCCCTCGAAGGACAGGCCTCTTCCCAGGAGGAAAGAATGAACACAAACCACGTCCGTGTTAACACGAAATGGCTGGGTCTCTGGGCCAGACCATCAGGACATCATCCTCACCAACCCCAGACTCCTGCTCTCTGCTCTCTGCTCTACAGTGTGTGAAGTTTTCTTTAAAGATTGTATTTATTTAGCTGACTGATTTGGTTCAGTGGGTTGGGAGTTATCCTGCAAAGCATAAGGTCACTGGTTTGATTCCTAGTCAGGGCACATGCCTGAGTTGCAGGTTTGGTCCCCAGTCAGGGCTCGTAGGAGAGGCAACCAACTGATGTTCTCTCTCACATCAATGTTTCCCTTCTTTCTCCTTCCCTTCCCCTCTCTCTAAAAATAAATAAATAAAATGTTTTTAAAAACATTAAAAAAGATTTTATTTATTTTTGGAGAGAGGGGAAGAGAGGAAGAGAAGCATCAATGTGAGAGAGGAAAATCAGTTGCCTCTCACATGCACCCCGAACCGTGGACCAAACCCCTAACCCAGGCATGTGTCCTGACTGGGAATTGAACCAGTGACCTTCGGCTTTGTGGAACGATGCCCCACAACTCAGCCCCACTGGTCAGGCCATGAATGGTTTTGAACAGGTAACCAGAATGCAACCTCTTGTGTATGTAGGGATAAGAAGCCACCTTCCTACTAAGCACAGGAAGTCAAATGACGGAGAAAGGCCCCTGACTGCAGTGGGCGCCATCTCAGGAACTGGACTTCTGAGCACCTACAACTTGGGGTGCAAACAGTCTGGGAAGCCTGCCAGAAGGGGGGTCTTCAAAACAGTATGATGGCCACCTTGAAATCCCATCTTTATAAAACAAGAAAAAATGAAACTCTCAGCTCCAATCAAAGCAAATGCTATGGCCCCTACACCTCAAAAAATGTCGGTTTCTCCAGCAAATCGCTTGGTCATGCTGGGACATGTGGGCGGTGGCACCTTTTGACCAAAGATGACTCCTTCTCACACACTGAATGAATGGGCACTTCAAACAGGGAAGGAGACAGGTGCGCCAGCACGACTTCTGTTCCATTAACACCACACCAGTAAGTGCTTCAGTCTTTAAAGACTCGAACAGGAAAGAAGGGAGGGAGGGAAGGAAAGGGAAATGAAAAGAGAAGAAGAGAGAAAAAAGGAAAAGAACGCTCTTTCCGTGTTGTTCCCCATGCTCCCTACAGGCAGCCTCTTCTGGGTCTCCCGTCTCACTCATCCAGTTTTCCTTATAAATCTGAGCTCCTCAAGGACAGAAGCGCGTCTCCATTATCCTCTCGCATCTGACTCCTGGTTCCTCAGTTGCTTAAGGACAAACTTTAGGGCAAAGGATGTTTCCGGAAGGGAAAATAAATGCTTTTTTACTGACCATCAGCTTGTCTGATAAACACGAGAACAGTCGAGAGCTGGTGAGGCGGTGAAGAAACGGACCCTGAGCACACGAGAGCTGCAGCCCTGAGGCACGGACCCTCTAAAACTTGGAGGGTCCACCCCTACTGTGGGTCTGAACCACCTCCTTCTAAGAGGACGAGGGGCCCCGAGAGCCGCGGCCGTACCTGGTGCAGGCACACCAGCGTGTAGAACGCCTCGCCGGCGGCTGTCGTCATCTCCGTGTTGTGCTTCTGCAGAACCAGCATATCGAAAACCAGCTGAAAGTGTACAAGGAAACTGCTAACTGAAGGCACACAATGCGAAAATCGCAGCCCTCCCCTTCCCTGTTCCACAAGAGAGAGGGGGGTAACCTCATAACCTGCCACCTAAGCACCTCACCTTCAGAAAGTGCCGTGTCGCTACGAAGAGCGGGGAGTCTGTCTCCTGAGCTTTTGCGCACTGCTCAGCCAGTGGCGTCAGGGCCTCCAGGCACAGCTGGCAAACCTCCGAGCTCATTCTGATCATGAAGGTCAAAGAGAAAATGCAAGTGGACACACTTGACATAGTAAAGATGAAGAAATACCGCTACTGTCACATGGAGGGCATCCCTAGAAATGAGTGCAGGTAAGCAAGATACACATCCATGTGCGACATGTCTTTACTGAGTGGGTGACGAGAGACCCCCGAGGTTTTGAGATGACCCACAGTGACTGGGGTCTGGGACTGAAGACGCCCAGCGTGTTTCTGACTGCGGGGCACACATGGTGGAAGCCCTGCTACTCTCCACTGTCAGGCAGCCAGGATCAGACACCCCCAGCAGCTCCTGACACCACCAGTCGAGGCTCTTAACGCAAGAGCGATTTGGGGGCCGGGGGCCAAATGCCCCTGGGATCTGTGAACGAAGGAAAAGATGACACAGTCCAACGACAACAAAGACCCCACAGAATTAAGGCAGCTACAGAGATGGTGGCTTTAGGAAATAAAACTGAAATACAACACAAAAATAAAAATGCAAATTTTAAAAACTTTCTGCAGGTAAGGTCTTTTCCCCATGTGACAAGTGATAACGATGCTCATTTAAAGGATATGAAGTCATTCCCAGTTCTAGAGAGCACATCAGACTTTTAAAAAGGTCTTCAGGAAGTTGTGGTATTTTTTCAGGAAAAATCTCACAGATAAATGTGATTAATTTGTAGTATTGATTACAAAGGGTTGGAAACTGAAAAATAAAAATTAAATGTTTAAATGTTTAATGTTATCTAATTTTATTTTCATTAATGCAAAAAAGTAATGTAATAAATTACAGGCAAGCTTCTGAATATAACAATGTTTTAAAAACACATATAAGATATAGAAAACAAGAACTAATTAAATGTAAAAATAAGTGACAATAAAGGGAATATTTGAGTAACTGATATGATAATACATAATAGAAACAACTATTTTCTGAATAGTTAATAAAAGCTACAGCCAATTCCAGATATTCTATGTTTACCTTTAAAAAGTAGCCCTGGGTGGTATGGCTCAGTGGATTTAGTGCTAGCCTGCAAACCAAAGGGTCCCCAGTTCAATTCCCAGTCAGGGCACGTGCCTGGGCTGTGGGCCAGGTCCCCAGTAGGGGTGTGCAAGAGGCAACCACACACTGATGTTTGTCACCCTCTCCTTCTCCCTCCCTTCCTATCCCTCTAAAAATAAATAAATAAAATCTTATTTTTAAAAAAGTAAACAGTGCAGTCCAATCTCAAAATAATTAAATGGTCTCAGAATAAACCCCTCTGCAAACGTGCTGATGTGCACTCAAGCATATTGGGAAAACACAAGACGGTAACCCCAACGGCTTGGACTATAGGCACAACGGCCCCTTCACGCCCACAACTCAGTGCCCGCATGGGCAGCCCTGGTAGAGCAGGTGATCGACAACAGTGTAACCTCACTGAAAAGGATACACATCCGAATGTTCACTGCTTTGCTTGATTAGACAATATTAATAAATAAAGGACCCTAAAAGCAGCCACCATACAGAGCTGACGACGCTTCCCACCTACCGCTGGCACACAGACACCTGGCTCCCGGATCTCTGGGACCCCGCCCCCCAGACACCTGTCAGGAGAGATGCGATGGGCCGGGGATCCTCGCTCACGCTCCCACCCCTCCCATGCCACGCGTGCACACGTGCACGGGCGGACACAGCCCCTCCTCCTCGCCATCCACGTCCTCGTCCTCGCCCTCAGACTCCTATGGCACCTCATGAGAAGACAGGAAGAGCTGCCCCATCGCTGCCACACCCAGAGCACTGAGTGGAGAAACCAAGGCACGGCACAGTCGGAGGGCGCAAAATTGAAACCTGTGAGAGCCTTGGTTCTCACCATCCCGTTTCTGCAGGGAACAGTGATGTGTAAACTCCTCTTGCTCAATCCCTTCACCTGAGAATAAATAGCGTTCAACAAGTATGGGAGGAATGTGTACACCTGAACATCTAACTTACTGTAGCTGCTTAATGACAAATGATGAGAGAACCCAAAGTGCTAACATTAGAATGCAGTTTCTGAAAGACCCACTTTTTCTGTCAGCAATCTACCCTGAATGCAGCATTCTGGGCCAAGAGTAGTGAGGGCCTGTGTTCTGAGCTGTCGACCTCAGTGTGAATGACACTAAAAGTAATAAAAACATCTGATTTCCATATGTACTTAAGAGACAAGCAGGTATTCACACCCTTTCATTAAATAAAAGGCATATTCTTGTCTAAAATACCTTTCAATTTTTATTGAAAAAAAACCCACACATTTTAATGTCCACATTCACTGTCTCCAATTACCTTCAGGAGATCTTGTGACATCAAGGGCAGAATCAGGTTGACTCCGTACAAGACCACATCGGCAGCCGACACAGACCTGCTCGCTGCTTGCCCGGGCTCATGTCCTCTAAACACTTCATCTACAAACAGAAACCACGCAGTCTTACAGTCATAGCATCAACACATCTGCACAGCTGGGTGCATTCTACCCTGGGGAAAGTAAGAACAGAGTCGAACCCTGAGCCACAATAAATCTGTGAGTGGCTAACAGGACACCTGGCGACCTTGCCTGGTCACCCTTCTGTACTTCACTTTTCAGGGTCTCGGAGCACTCAGTACATGTGGCATTCTGTGTTTACACCACACATCACTCTTCAGTGATAAAGGGAAACTAATCCTTAGTCAATGTCGTGAAAAGTAAATGTACTCCAGTGACACACTGGTCACAATAGGAGTTAAATAATTTCCACAGTAACATCTATTTTATCTCTTAGGTGTGTGGAATTTTTCTAAGCAGAAAAGAATAGGGGAAATATAGAAATTAAAATGTCACATAAAAAAGAAAGTAATTTTTTAAAAACAGATACCATGATCAAGGGTTATTATCCTTATTCCGTAAAGAATGCCCATAAATTAATAGGAACCCTAGCCCTGAATAGATAACTGAGGAAAGTCTAACAAAACCACCAATCCAATGAGAAACAGTTCAGTCTAATCATTAATCAAGCAATGCAAAAATTTTACAGTTATAATTTCTGATTCGTTAAATTCAAGATGACTTTTAACCCTCACCTGAGGATATGTTTACTGACTCTAGAAAGAGAAGGGACGGAGAAAGAGCGAAACATCAATGTGTGAGAGAGAAACATGAGTCAGTTGCCTCACGTACGGCCCGTGACCAGGGATCCGACCCACAACACTTCGGTGTGAGAAATGACACTCCAACCAACTGAACCGCTCAGCCAGGGAAAATTCAGGATGACTTTTACATGGTAACAATTGCATGCTGGTGAGGATACAGTGTGATATTTACCCTCAAAAGCTATACAGTAAAAACATTTTGACCACTGTATATAATACAGACACATTCAGAAATCCAGACAGATTTGTCCACATAAGTGATTACTGCACTATTATTTGTAACAGCAAAATAGTAAATACTCCAGGTGTACAATGTTAGTGAAACTGATTAAATGCCAAAATGTGGAAAACGATTCAGCCATCAGTCATAAAAAATGTTAATGACAAGAAAAAGGCCAAGAATACATTGATCTTAAAAGGCAGAATATAAAATTGTATTTATAGCACGATTGCAGAGAAAATTGTACAAAAGAACCAAAAGGGAAATTACCAAAAGCAATTTATAGTTGGCCATGGATAATGTCATAGGATGGGTGATTTTTCTGTCTCTGTACTTGAAAATTTTTCTACTAGAGCACATTACTTTAGAACAAGGGGAAAAAGATATAATAGGTGCCCCCAAAAGCACACTTCTACATAAAGACCACCTTTCAGCCTAATTCTGAACTTCCCCACTGGGGCGTCAGTTCTTCCGTCTTTCAAAGCAAGGATGCGAATCTGGCTTCCACCGACAGGAAACCAGGGCCTGTCTGGGCGTGAGGCCGCCCTGGCACCACCTGCAGGCTTCCCCGACGAGACCGCGCTGGGCCTGGGGGCCCGGCGGACTCTGCTCCCCAGCAGTGAGCTCTGCTAAGGATTCGAGAACGGAGCACAGAGACGCACTGCCAGCTGTTCCTTTAAAAGCCCACCCAGCATGTTAATTTCATTTCATAATATTTAAAATATTTTGATTTGCCCTGGCTGGTGTGGCTCAGTGGACTGCATGCCAGCCTGCAAACTAAAAAAAAGGCTGCTGGTTCAACTCCCAGTCAGGGCACATACCTGGGTTGTAGGTCAGGTCCCCAGTAGAGGGAGCGCAAGAGGCAACCGATTGGGGTTTCTCTCACATGTCAATGTTTCTCTCCCTCTCTTTCTCTCTCCTTTTACCACTCTCTGAAATAAAATCTTTTTAAAAAATAAAATATTTTGTTTTATGTCACCTATTATCTTTATTTTTAAAATGACTTAAAAATATCTTTCTTTTCGCCGTCCATTTAATGAGTTAATGCTGTCTCTTTATCATTTTTTCTATTTTAACCATCTGCGTTTTTCTTTCACCTAAACTTCGACCCTATCCTACCCTCAGTTTGCACTTTTAATCCTGAGCATTTTAATCTCGGTTTTTTTCTCGCGGTTTCGTTGTGACTGGGATCGTTCTGCTCCTCTATTTGGAAAGGCTGCCCTCGCCTGTGTAGCTGCGGCGTCTGGCTCGCGCCCGTCGAAGAGCGGCAGGAGGACGTGCGCCTGGCACGGCAAACCCAGGGGCTGGTGGGGCTTCTCCCTCCAAACGCCCTTGCAGCTCTCCTTGCCTTCCAGTGCCGACTCTGGACTCGGAGCCAGATTCCTCAGGGTGCAGGGCCCTGACCTGGTGCTCGTGCCCCTGGAACGTCTACGACAGAGTTTCCAGGAGCCCACACATCAAATGACACAGTGTGTAAAGCTACGGGTTGGTATGACACCCACTTTTCAAGGGAAAGGTTCTGTAACTACTGAAGGTTTTAAAGGCGCAGGGTCTAGAAAGGCGTGAGAACTCCTGGAACAAGGACTGACATGAAGAAATCAGAAGACACGGGGACTTGTGTGAGAAGTGGGCCTGGAGAGGGGCAGCTGCAGCCTTGGTACGGGGAGGAGGCACAGAGCGGGTGTGGGGCAGAGCCCGCCAACCCTGTGTTGCCTGGGGGCCCTAGTTGAACTGCAGAGTCAGCCTTCCAGGCTGTGAAGTGGGTGGTGCCTGGACAGCACAGACACTGAAAAGAACTGCGACCAACGAACAGGAAACAGAACAAGTTCACGTCCGGGGCGGAATGAGGAAAAGGGAAAGCCACGCATATGGCTCAGGAAGAGAATCTCACGAGGAGCAGCGTCCACAGCAACAGAAACCTGCAGACCACGAGAGAGATGCTGGACAGAATCGTGTTGCTCTCAGAAAGCTCGCTCTCTCGTGTCAGGACGAGGTGGGTCTCGGGGTCAGAGGGAGGTGAGGGAACATCTGCACATAATACTGGTGAATTCACACCTGTATTAACTCGGCACCAGAGCCCCCGAGCTCGTCTGCCAACACGCTGAAGGGCGTTTCTCAGCGCACCCAGGGAACACTCAGGAAAGGCGCTGGAAGGCTGGCTGACTTCCCCAGGGTCGTGCTGTCCCGGGGCCACTGCCTTCTCTCCCCAGGGTGGCCTGTGAGCTCGACCCCAGCCAGGATGCCAGTGCCTCGCCCTGGGAGGCAACGGGCTTTCCGGCAGTGGCCATCGTGGCCACAGAGGAGGGACCAGCCAGTAGAGCGTAAGTGCAGTCCGGTTCTGGCACGGGACTCTAGTCCTGTGACACGCCAGCTGCTCCACATCTGCAGACAAGGGACGTAGAGCCTCTCGTACCTGTTCCCTCGTCTACCGGAAAATGAGCGTAGCAGTGGTACCTGCCTCCCACTGCTGTGACAGGAATAGTGCCGGCATTTGACAGGAACCTAACAGATGCAAGTGTTAGCTCTTCTTCTTACAAGAGCAAAGCCAAGCAGGAAGGGCTGGGATGGAGTGGGGTTCCCACCCTCGCTTGGCAGTGACCAGAGAGATGACACTTTCATCTACTTTGTAAATTCCACTTCCTCGTGGGATTTCACTAACGAAATATCCTTTGCTGGGATAAAAACAACGGTAACAACAAAGCTCCCACCACACCTGTGTCACTGAAGTCTATGAACTCTTTCGACAGAAGGTTGGTAAGGAGTTCCATGATGAGAAGCAGGTCCTGGTACTGCTCCTCCTCGGCTGTGACATCCACTCTCTGCCGGCCCAAATTATTCTTAGAATATACTTGCAACAGCGTAAGGCAGGCTTCATACAAGTTCATCGCTTTAGACTGTAAGAAAGCATTCAGAAATTATGCTACCGGGACAAATATAAATATTAAGTAAAATTTTAAATATATTCTAATACATTTACTCTAAGTCCCAAAAGATCTCAAATACTCATTTCAAACTATACCAAAACATTAACGTATATGAAAAGTACATACTAATGAGTTATCCTTAAATTAATAGTTTTCCAGCCATGAAATCTGACATCCAAATTTTTATTCACTTGACCAAAGAAATGATGAGATTTTTGGCAACAGAACTTGCTTGGTTTCTGCTGTTCAACAACTTGGTTATTCAAAAATTTAAAATTGTATAACTTGCACAAACACCAAGAACCAAACAGCAGTCTTAAACATGAGAACGGCACTGGCCCTCTCACTAATTTACCTGTGACTACATTTATACTATTGGGTTGGCCAAGAAGTCCACTTAGCTTTTTCTGTAAATTAAAAGACACAGTTTTCCTTTTCACCAATAACTCTACTGATTTGGATATTCTGAGTATGTCGGCCATCCCCCATATGGTGTAATGTTGATTGTTCTCAGTTCATATCTCAGTTTGACTGCTATCAACTTCAACTGGTCCACCCGACCGTAGAGCCTCGTCCAGCGAGAAACCTCCAGTGGCAAAACTTCGCAAATCACTTCGGACACATTCAGTCAACTCAGGCACCTTCTCCACACACTGCACAACTCTTTTGTGTTTCAGTTGCGTTTTCACCTTTCTTGAAATAATAAAGCATAATACGCAGAAAATGTTGTGTTTTCTTCCATCTTCCACATCAAAATGGTTATATAAAAATTCACCAATTTTGGTAAGTTTTTTAAAAAATGCATACTGATACGACAGCTGTCATAATACAACCTAATGAAATTGTTTTGAATAAAGACAACTGAGTGTTACGAGAGCCACCGTGTGGGAAAAAAAAACTTTTTGGTCAATCCAGTATTTAAAATACAATCTCATTTTTGAGCAGGTCCCTTTGACCTAAATGAAATCACCAATCAGGAACTCCTATTAAATGATTAGGAGCAAGATTTAATCTAATCTAACAAATACAAATATGTATTTAAGATTTTTTAAAGCTTTCTAAATTATTTAATGGCACAAAAAATATACATCTTTTCTTATTGAACATATAAGAATTTAGTGTGCCTAAACACTCATCTAATTTGCTGAACAAAAGACGCATGCCCTGGCCGGTGTGGCTCAGCGGACTGAGTGCTGGCCTGCGGACCGAAGGGATGCACACAGGCTCAGCTCCCAGTCAGGGCATGTAGCTGGGCTGCAGGCCCGGTCGCCAGTAAGAGGGCATGTGAGAAGCAACCACACACTGGTATTTCTCTTCCTCTCTTTCTCCCTCCCTTCCCCTTTATCTAAAATAAATAAATAACATCTTAAAAAACAAGATACAAACTACTATTTAAAATTGTAAGCCTTAGGGTCCTACCATCAAGAAATTGGTTAATATCCTCTACCATAATCCATTTGTTTTACCAAACAGTCCTCACTTGAATGAATCTGATTTAATAACATATTGGCCCAAAGAAATTATTGATTATTAACATGTTTTTAGGATAAGGATTTATATTCATTCAATATGCCTTCCTCTGAATTCTGAGTTCTTTTGAAAATTGTCTTTTTGAAAAATCTTTTGGAGGCATAAAAATATTTCAGATAATATTCATTAAATTTGAAGGAAAGTACCTATTATTTTGTTAGTTTTAAGAAGTTTTAATCCTAAAAGGATGAACATTAGAAATTGCTCACCTCTCCGAGATAGCATATCTGTTTATGTGCAACTTCAACAAAAACCTCTATTATGAGATTTACAGTCTCTGGGGTATTTTTGTAAACTTCCATCAATCCAATGCAATTGGTAAGGAAGTCCATTAAGAAATTAAAAAGGATAGCGACGTTGTCGATCTGGGTGGCCTCAGCAATGCCACACAGAGCCTCAAGAGTGGCAGTGATTTCCTGCTTGACCTCCTCCTGCTGGCACAGCTGCTGGAAGTTCTCCTGATTTATCACCCTCAAGAATCGCTGCTGCAGCGGCTGGAGAACCTACAGAAACAAAGCACGGATTTTTCTAAGAGGCTGAAGTACATACCTTACTTATTTCTTCAACTTGATCCCCAAAACTAGTAAAGGCACTTTCCAAAACACTTCAAACTGCCACTTTCCAAAACATTTCTAACTGGTCAAAGTAGAAAAAGCACAAAAAACAAAGAATATTGGAGGGTCCCCGTTTGGAGGGTCATCACAACTACAGCATGAGGCATACACTACCTCACACCTGTTAAAACGGCGATTATCAAAAAGACAAGACAGAAACGCTGGCGAGGATGTGGAGAACTCTCCTGCAATGACCGTGGGATTGTAAACTCGTTCAACCACTATGGAAAATAGTATGGAGGTTTCCTACAAAGTTAAAATTAGAACTGCCGTACAATACCGCAATTCCACTTCTGGGAATATATTCACAGGAAACACTAGTTTGAAGAGCTATTTGCACCCGTGTTTCCACAGCAGCATTACATACAACAGCCAAGACACGGGACCAGCCTAAGTGTCCACGGATGGATGATGGACAAAGTTGTGGTGCACATATATGATGCAATACTATTCAGCCAGAAAACAAAACAAAAAACAAGGAAATCTTCTATGGAGACAACATGGATGGACCTTGAAGGCATTATAATCAGACAGAGAAAGACAAATACTGTATGATCTCCCTTATATGTGACATCTTTTTTTTTTTAAAGCACACCCCACCAAACTCACAGAAAATGTGTTGTTGTTTCCAAAGGTGTGGGTGGGGAGAGGGGAATTTGGAGAAAGGTAGTCAAAAGACACAAACCCCCATTTACGGGGACATAAGCACTGGGGACGCGATGTACAACATAACTATAGCTAACACTGCGTGACACACAGGAAAGGTAAGAGAGTAAATCCTAGGAGCTGTCACGAGAAAACGTTTTTCTTTTTTGCCTCTTCTTTTTACTGTGTCAAGATGAGATGATGGATGACAAGTAAACTTACAGCAATAATTATTTTACATTATATGTAAGTCAAACCATTATACAGTGATGTGTCAATTACATCTTATAAAACAAAAATTATGAGTTATGGAAAGACGTAAGTGCATGCTATTATCACCTCCTTAAGTTAGCTTTAAGACACACACAGAGAGAGGAAGGAGACCCCACAGA
>PVKM010016467.1:0-26815 GCA_004027735.1 Carollia perspicillata
ATATTCATATGAATAAATGTTTTTAGTTTTGTGGGGTAAGATAACTATAAGAGGGATTACAGGCTCATATGGTAGCTGTATTCTTAATTTTGGGGGGAACTTCCATACTGTTTTCCAAAGTGGCTATATCAATTTACATTATTTCCAGCAGTGTATGAGGGTTTCTTTTTCTCCACATCCTCTCCAGTAGCTGTTATTTCTCATCTTAATACTAGCTATTCTAACAGGTATGAGATGGTATTTCATTGTGGTTATGATACTAATTTCCCTTATAACTAGAGAAGTTGAGCATCTTTTCATATATCTGTTGGCCATTTGTATGTCTTCTTGGGAAAAGTGTTCAGGTCCTCTGCTCATTTTATAATTGGCTTGCTTTTTCTTTTCTTTTTTTGTTGTTGAATTGTATCAGTTCTTTATGTATTTTGGATATTAGTCTCTTCTTAGAGGTATTATTTGCAAATATCTTCTCCCATTCAGTTGGCTACCTTTTTGTTTTGTTGATGGTTTATTTTGCTGTGCAGAAGCTTTTTAGTTTGATGTGTTTCATTCATTTATTTTTGATTTTACTTTCCTCGCCTTTGGGGTCAAGTTCATAAAATCCTCTCTGAGACCAAAGCCCATCGGTTTAGTCCTGTGTTTTCTTTTAAATATTTTATTGTCTAAGGTCTTATATTCAAATCTTTAATCCATTTTCAGGTAATTTTTGTGTATGGTGTCAAATAGCAGTTTAGTTTCATTCTTTTTCATGTGGCTTTCCCATGTTCCCAACACCATTATTAAAGAAGTTTTTCTTTCTTCATGGTACATTTTTGGCTCCTTAGTTGAAAATTAGTTGTCCATATAAATGTATTTTTATTTCTGGGCTGTCAGCCTTGTCCCATTGGTCTGTGTATCTATTTTTCTGCCAATACCATACTGTTTTGATTACTATAGCTTTGTAGTATAATTTGAAATCAGGGAGTATTTTTTTTTTAATACACTGGCTTTGTTCTTTTTCTTTTTTCCTCAGGATTGCTTTGGTTATTAGGGGTGTTATGTGATTCTATACAAATTTGATGATTTTTTTGTTGTTTTTCTTTGAAAAATGCCATTGGTATTTTGAGAGGATTGCATTAAGTCTGAATATTGCTTTAGGTAATATGGCCATTTCAGCTATGTTGATTCTTCCAATCCATGAACACAGAATATCTTTCTATTTCTTTGTGTTGTCTTCAGTTTTTTTTAATAAAGTTTTTTAGTTTTATGATTTTTTGTTGCAATTGCAAATGGATATTTTAATTTCTTTTTCTGATATTGTTAATATATAGGAATGCAATGGATCTTTTAATATTGGTTTTCTATCCTTCAGTTTTACTGTATTTGTTTATTGTTCCTAATAGTTTTTTAAATGGAATTTTTAGAGTTTTCTATATAAAAAATCTTGTCTTCTCAGAAAAGTGACAATTTTACTTTTTTATTCCCACTTTGGATTCCTTTTATTTCTTTGTCTTGTCTGATTGCTCTTGCTAGGAATTCCAGTACTGTGTTGAATGGCAGTGGTGATAGTGGGCATTCTTGTCTCATTTCTGGTCTTAGAGGAAAAGCTTTCAGTTTTTCACTGTCACGTGTGATATGAGTTGAGGATTTGTAATTTATGACTTGTATTATGTTGAGATAGTTTCCTTTTATACTGTTGAGTTGAGTGGTTTAATCATAAATGAATGTTGTATTTTGTCAAATGGTTTTTTGAATCTGTTGTGAGATCATATGATTTTTATTCTTTATTTTGTCGATGCTATTTTGGTGTGACACATTATTGATTTGCTTAAGTTGAACCACCTGTGTTCCCTTGGCATGAACCCCAGATGTGTTATCTTTTTACTGTATTGTGTTCAGTTTGCTAGTATTTAATTTAGGGTTTTTGTATCTATATTCATCAGAGATATTAGTCTGTAATTTTTGTGTGTGTGTGTGGTCTTTGCCAGATTTTGGTATCAAGATAATGTTAGCCTCATACAATGCATTAGAAAGTGTTGCACCTTCAGTTTTTTGGAAGGATTTGGGAGAGGTAAATATTAATTCTTTCTGAATATTTGGTAGAATTCACTAGTGAAGGCATTTGGTCCTGGACTTTTACTTTTCCAAGGTTTTTGATGACTGTTTAAATTTCCTTACTGTTAATTAGTCTGTTTAGATTTGATGATTCTTCATGATTCAATCTAGGAAGGTTATGTATTTCTAAGAACTTGTCCATTTTTTTCTAGGTTATTGAATTTGGTGGTAGAAAGCCTTTCACAGTTTTCTAGTATAGTCCTTTGCCGTGTAACTTTTCATTTTTCATTTCTGATTTTTTTTGTGTCATGTTTTTTGTTATTCTTAGTGAGTCTGGACAAATCTTTGTCAATTTTTAAATTTTTTTAAAAAAATATGCTCTTTGTGGCATTAATTTTTGTATTGTTATTTGTTTTCTATTTTGTTTAGCTCTGCTCTAATTTTATTATTTCCTTCCTTCTGTAGACTTTGGGCTTCATATTTTTCCACTTATTTAAGGTAAAATGTTAGATTGTTTATTTGAGATAGTTCTTCTTTCTTAAGGTAGACCTATAATGCTATAAATTTCCCTCTTATGACTTTTGCGGTATCCCCCCAAATTTGACATATTGTATTATTATTCTCATTTGTCTTTTATGTATTTTCTTGATTTCTCTCTTTTTAAAAAGATTTTATTTATTCATTTTTAGAGAGAAAGGAAGTGAGGGAGAAAGGGAGGGGGAGAAACATCAGTGTGTGGTTGCCTCTTGTGTGCTCCCTATTGGGGACCTGGCCTGCAACCCAGGCATGTGCCCTGACTGGGAACTGGCAACCTCTTGGTTCACAGGCTAGCACTCAGTCCACTGAGCCACACCAGCCAGGGCTTGATCGCTCTTTAAATTTCCTCTTTGATCCAGTTGTTATTTAGCATGTTGTTTAATCTTTCTATATTTGAAGTTTTCCAGCTTTCTTTGTGCAGTTGATTTCTAATTCTAAAGGATTGTGGTTGGAGAATATGCTTGGTATGGTTTCAGTCTTAAATTTGTTGTTGCTAGTTTTTGCCTCAACATATGGTCTGTCTTTGAGAGTGTTCCATGTGCACTAAAGAGAATTGTATATTCTAGTGATCTGGGATGAAAAGCTTTGTAAATATCAATCATGTCCATTTGGTCTAATGTGTCATGTAAGGCCAATATTTTTCCTTATTAATTTTCTGTTTGGATGTTCTATCCGTTGCTTTCAGTGGAGTATTTAGGTTCCCTACTATTATTGTATTTTTGTCAGTTTCTATCTTTAGTTCTGTTGGTTTTTGCTTTATGTACTTTGATGTGTTCAGGTTGGGTTCATATATATTGTGTTATGTCATGAGGTATTTCCCCTTTATCATGATAAAATTTCTATATTTGTCTCGTTACTTTTTTTATCTTGAAATCTATTTTGTTTGATATAGTTGTGGCTACATCTGCTTTTCTCTGGATGTCATTTGCTTGGAGTATCATTTTCCACCCCTTTACTTTGAGTCTCTGTTTGTCTCTATAGCTGAGATGTGTCTCCTGAAGGTGGCATGGAGTTGGGTTTTGTTTTTTGATTCATCCTGCTACTCTGTGCCTCTTATTTGGTCAATTCAGTCCACATACCTTTAGGGTGGTTTTTCATAGATGGGTATTTCCTAAAGCCATTTTGTCTTTTGTTTTCTAGTAGTGTTGTATCTCCATTGTTTCTTTTTCCTTGTGTTTCTGTTATTTTAGTTTTGTGGTATTCTATGATTTTTTCCTCTCATTTTTTTAGTGTATCTCATTCTAGATTATATTTTTTGTAGTTACCATTACATATATGCAAAAGAAATGTTTGTATGTGCAGTAGTGTTTTATCTTTTGGTTGCACTGTATCTCTCCGCATCTGGGCGAGTTTAGTCCTCCCCCCTTTTATGTGTTTGTTGTCACAGTGATTCCTTGTTATGCTGTGTTCATTTACAGGTCATAGGAGCTATTGTCTTCTTTTTAAAAGCTTTTACCTCCTTTAATCTTTGCTGTATTTAAGTTTTTAATACCTATTCTGAATAGGATTGTAATTTCCTGCTTCTGTCTGTTAGTCACCCGACCGTTTTTTGTCCTTTTGTGCTTTCATTTCAGGTACAACAGCACTTTTCAGTATTTCTCGTAGTGCAGGTCTTGTGCTGGTAAGTTCCTTCAGTTTCTGTATGTTTGGGAAAGCCTCCATTTCTACTTCAGATTTAAAGGATAACTTTGCTGGATATATTATTCTTGGTTGGTGATTTTTCTCTTTTAATAATTTGAATATTTGATTGCATTCTCTTCTAGCTTGTAGGGTTCCTACTAAAAATTCCATGAGAACCTAATGGGGTTTCCTTTATAGGTTATCATGTTCTTTTCCCTGTTTGCCTTGAGAATTTTTCTTTGTCGTTAACTTTTGACAGTTTTAATATAATGTGTTTGGAGAAGGCCTTTTGGATTGAGATAGGTAGGTGTTCTATTACCTTTTGGATTAGAGGATCCAGTTCTTTCCATAGCTTTGGGATCTCTCATTGATAATTTGTTTGAGTAGGCTCTCTGTTCTCTTTTTGATATACCCATTATACTTACATTGCTTTTTCTAAAGGAGTCAGATAGTGCCCTGACAGGCATAGCTCAGTGGGTTAAGCGTTGTCCTGAAGACCAAAAGTGTGCCAGTCTGGCTCTTGGTCAGGGCACATGGCTGGGCTGCAGGCCAGGTCCATCGCTGGGGGTGTGAGAGAGGAAGGTGATCGATGTTTCCCTCATTCTTCGATTCTTCTCTCCCTCTCTCTCTCCCTCGCTTCCCCTCTCTCTAAAAATAAATAAATGAAATCTTTAAAAAAAATGAAAAATAAAGGAATCAGATAGTTCTTCTAATAGTCTTTCATGTTTTATTTTTTACTCTCAATTCTCTCTGTTCTTCCACCTGAGTCCTTTCTAGATGTTAGTCTTCCATATCAGTAATTCTTTCCTCCATCTGGTCTGCTCCGTTTCTCATAAGTTCTCTGGTTCGTTCTTCATCTGATTTTTTGGGCCTCTAGGTCCAGAATTTCTGTTAGGTTATTTAGAAGTTTTAATCTCTTTGGTGAAGTACTCGTTTGTTTGTTGATGTTATTTTTGAGTCCACTGAATTGCTTTTCTGAGTTGTCTTGTATCTCTTTTAGTTTATTTTTATTTTTTATTTTATTTTTTAAATTTTATTTTAATTGTTGTTCAAGGACAGTTTTCTGTCTTTTACTTCCATCCCAGTCCAGTCTTTTAGTTTTTTTTTTTAGAACTGCAGCCTTAAATTCTCTGTCATTTAAATCTCAGTCTTCCATGTCTTTAGGTTTATTCTCTGGAGACTTTTAAATTTTCTTTTTGAATTTGCTTCTTACCTGGGTTATTTATTGTGCTTGATAGATTATTTCTCTGCCTAGGTATTTGTGGAAGTAAAGTGTTTTTAAGTATTTGACTCTTCACTGTTTAGCAGGTTGATAATAGATGTCTTTCCTTTTTTTTCCAGTAGGTGGTACTGAAGTTCAAGTTTTTATTTTCTCTTACCTGCCCATCGGGGGGCTTCTAGGATCTCTTTGGGGCAGTGTTGTCTTGGCCATGGAAAACACCCCATATTCTCTGAGGATGTGGGCATCCCCTGTGGCTTTGGTCTTGAGGCACCACCCCCATGGATTGTAAGTGGCAGGCTATGTTTTTTCTGGCATGTGTGTTCTCGGTACTGCCTTCCTGCAGCCAGAGCTGCCAGCAGAGCCACTCTGTTGGAGTTGACCCAGCTACCTCTTCCAGGCTGTACTATGATAGGTGGGGGAGGGGTGGGCTGGAGGGAAGGGTTCATGTTTCCAGGGTTTGCTTCTCTCCTCTGGCGTAATGAGTACAAACCATTTAGGCTGCAAAGTTTTTTTTTCCAGCTCTTTCACTGTTTGCAGAGTGAGAATTTTACTGCTGGACTGGCTACAGGGGGATTGGCTGGGCAGGTTCCCACGTCTGCAGAATCATTTGTCTGGTGCTGGTGGGCTGTTAACTGCTGCAGCCCTTTGCATTGCTTTTTTGTCACTGACCCTGCGCGCAGGCTCGATATGTGCTGACCACCTCGGTTCTTTTGCTATCTCTGTCCCTTCAGTTTGCCAAGTGGGGGTTGTACACCAACCTTTTCACTCCTGTTGCATCCACTGAGGGGGGCAAGAGACGGACTGCTTGGGGCTTTTGTCTCTGTCTTTCCTCGGTTCTGCCTCCCGGGCTTGCTCTGATGTCCACATTCAGATGTCTCGGTGTGTGGATCTTTCAGATGTGTTTGTGTGTTGATCAGGGATTCCTTTGTTGATTATAGCTATCCAACTGGTAACTGCAAGGGGAGAGACCTGGAGGTCAGCTCACGCCACCATCTCTCTAGTATCTATTCTTGGGTTGTTTGTGAGCTTTTGCTCACTGGGTTTGAGAGTTGTTTGCTTCATGAAGAGTAAATATTTGAGGAAATATATTTCTGATATATTTATCAGAAACTTCATGACCAGAAATCAATACAGGCAGAGCAAAGGAAATGAAATTCAATTTGTTCTACGCACTTTACATACATTCCCACTTTTAGTTTTTATGAAATATTTGAGAAAGATGGCACTATCCCCATCTAACAGATGAATAGATTAAAACTTGAAGAGTGTGCGATATACCGAAAAGTTGAAGGTAGAATGTGAACCTAAGGCCTTGGGACTCTAAAGCCCTAGGGGTATGTTTGTTCTAGGATTTGGATTTCTTCATTGCCCCTGGGCTAAGTATTTCATTCTTCTCTAGAAGTAGGGTAAAGACTCTTGAATTGTTCTTCTTTGTTTTGACATTCAGATTCATTGGTTCTATCTTTTTTTGGAATTAGGTTTTACAGGCAATTTTGTTTAACAAGTAAGTTATGATCTTCTCCATCAGTTAGCTATGAGAGGTCTTTGGTATTGGCTTCAAAAAAATATGGAGATTGTATTTATAGCTGTGAAACTTTGGAAAATAGTTTATTGAACATGTCTCAGATGTGAAGAGATGTAAAGGATGCCTCTATTCTTTATTGCCAGTGGCTCGTTTGGGTTGCTCAGAAGTTGACCCAGCTCTCATGTTTCAATACCTGGTGTATTGGTTGTTTTATTTATTTGTATAGGTATTTAAAGAAGGACATCTCTAAAATGTTTTAATTATCATCACATCATCATTTTAGTTAGTTGAATAAGTAAAGCAGTCAAATCAAATGACATTACTTGAAACAAGTTAAAAATTGTGTAGGAGAAATAGATTTTGTTTTTTAACAAAATTGTTTTTGTATTCTGCACACTGACATAGTAGTGAAAGGAAATGAAACGAGTATGAACATATTCTTTACAATTAAATTCACAATTTACACATTCATTTATCTTACATGCCAGTGGAAAATCACCAACTATTGTGAACTAGGACAAATTACATCACAAAAGAACCAAAAAAACTTCATATAAATATATCAAAGTATAAAAAGTAATGTATTCTTGATGTCTTCACATCTTTCTCTAATGTGCGCCAATGTACATACAATGTATTGAATTTTTCTGAGATAAATGGACCCACTTACGTTTTCTTCAGTTGCGCATTTACCTATTCTCCCGTCTCATCCGAGGCTATGTTAACGTAGTCATGCAGGCAAGCCAGGACACCTCAGTAGCCTATACGAGAATGTACTTTTACCACAATTGGTCATCCAGCGATGTGCTTTAAGAAGTCACTGGAGGTTTGCTTCCATTTGCTCATTTTAACAATATTGGTCAGAAATTTTGGAGGCAGGAAACCTGAGTTCTAATCCCAGCTCTGCTACTTAATTAGCTTTGTGCCTTGGGTAACTTATCATTTCACCTCCCAATGTCCCAGGTTCCTCATCTTGCGGTTGGGATCTGGAACCCCCACTCTAGGTACCTCACAAGCTAGGACTCTGATGACAAATAGGATGAAACCGAAACTGTACTAGTTATTTTATGTCTCATTCAAATTAATCTTAGTAAAACCCTGATTAGATATAATTGTTGTATCCACTAATCACGACAACAAATGTTGGAGACTTTCAGAGTTTCTAAGATGTTACTTTATTGGCCAAAATTTTACCTGCGCAGGGGTGAACTCTCCGAACGTGTCGGAGACACAGTGCTCCTCAGAGCTGCAAAATGAGAGTCGCGCCTAATGCTTACAACTAAGGGTTTTTATGGACGTGAGTAAGCAAGCCGGGTACAGAAGCAAATGTGGTGGTTAGCGATTGGCTCAGCTATACAAAGGGGTCACTCCTCACTGGTGGGTTTGAAATGTGCTCATGAACAAAAATTTTCTTCCTTAGTAACAGTCAGTTGGCTCTTTGCTTGCAACATCTGCTTGCCTAAGCAAGCATATCCTTGAGCTCCGTAAACATCTTTCACTTCCTCCTGATATTCTTTCTGTTGGCCTCAACAATAATGAGTGCCATTCTTCATCTGGGGCAGCTGAGGATGAAAGAACTTTCATGAATGGTCCAAGGATACGCAGCTAGTTAATGGAGCTGGGATTCGAACTCTTGTCTGTCTGTAAGCTCAAGCTCTTTCCTCTCTCACAGGCCGTCCTCCCCTCGTGCTTCCCCGTAGGAGAAAGACCAGGGTTTGAGCTGTCTAAGCAGGCTCAGAGATCAGACCTGTCTTCATCTGAGCTTGTAGCCCAGTAGTTTTCCCCAGATCACGTTAGCCGACAGGTGGAGATCACCTTTTGGTTTCGTTAGCCCACCGGTTCTCTACTCTGGCCTTATGTTACACAGCTGAGAACCTTTATTTCTATTTATGTATTTACTTAATCCAAGTAGGTTTTTATTTTCTTATTAACGGAGTGCTCGTTTGAGAAAGAAACTACATATTTAAAGCTAGAAGTTAAAAGTACATTGAGGGAGAGTCCTTTTTGTAATGCAGTTTAAAGGAATCCATTTTACATATCAAAATAGAATTCAAATGACCAATTAGTTTGAAGTTTTTTATTACTAACAATTTCCATAGAAAAGCAATGTTAAAATATGGAGTTATATTCCTGTACTGTACTTCAGCATTCAAATAAATCACTAGTCTAACCATCAATATGTCATAAATACAAAAAAAACCTACCCTAAAAGTCTATACCAATTTAAAATACCATTCCCAGTTCTATTAAATAGACATAAATATAAGGCACATATTAATTACAAAAGGCATTTTGTATACTATTAAATGTAGACATAGAAGGGAAATATAATAGAGGACCTAAAACTAAGGTACTTAGTATATTTAACATTAAGTAATCTTGGCATTTTAGGATTTAGAGTGTTGCTAAGGAAATAGACGGTGCAGGGTTCTTTAAAAAGCCGTCCAGATATTTAAAAACTTTTTTGATATACTTTTCTACAACAAGTATTCAGCCACCTTGTTAATTCTAGACATATTACTTCACAGAAAACATTGCAGTAGAATTGATGCAATATACGTTCCCTTCTCCATTTATGAAAGCTGAAATCGTAAAGGCTGCATCCCACAAAAGGTCGTTCTGCCTAGCTTTGGTTGAGCTTGCCGTTATTAGCAAACTGTAGAAGGAGCTACCTGGCCACTGGCACAAACTTGTTTTAAAAAGCTTAAAAACACTTTGTCGTTATGTTCTGAGTTGGCTGAAAGGAATGAGGATAAATTGATACTGGTCATTTGCAGAGTAGAAAGCACTGTATAAAGTCAGTCTGAGATGCGAGCCTTAAAGGTGCTTTTTCTATAAAGAAATCTGACTCAGCTAGATGAAATAAATCATACAAATATTTTTTTCTCTTTCTTAAGGTGGTTTTCTCAACCTGGTGTTATGTATGAGTGTTTGGCAAATGGTGTTAGGTTATCTGGAAGTTTGAGGAACATCTTGTTTATTAACAAGAGCTAATTAAATAAAAAACTAATAAAGGGAAGCTGGTTACACAAATACCTAGCAGTTCTGCTAGGAAAAAAGCACCTAATTCTTCACACTAACACATCATGGTGGATATTTTACAGTAGCAATGAGATCCCAAAGCTAACCAGGTTTATGCAGCAGCTAATAATAGTTGCTCTAGTCCTTACTGAATCAGCGATAGTTTAGAAATTACTGTGGATTGATTTGGTGGTTAGGGAAGAAGTTCTGTTCTTTGGAGCACCCTGTTGTACTCCTTACCTCTCTGTGAATAAGCAGTCCATACACAACTATTGCTGCTGCAGCTGCTGCTTCTAAATTTTTAACCAGCTTTGCCAGGGCTTGGGGTGGGGGTGGTGGAGGCGGATTCCTCCACACACAGCTAGGACTGCTGCACCACCTCTGAAACTCCTGGCTCTGTGTTTGGAGGTGGTACAACTCAGAAGTGTGCCTCTTTGCTACCACCTCCCAGGCCTGGGCCTTCCTTTTCAGCTCCTTTCTGTCATTCCCAAAATGCTTGCAGCTAGCTTATTCAGTTGCTTCTCCAGTAATGTTTTTTCCTGGAGGTACCAGGCATGGGCCTTTGCAGTCGTCTCAGCTCAGGCTTGCTTTAGCTCTTCCTGTAATGTTTGCAATTCCCCGTACTGCTTCTCCTTTATCAGTGAAACTGCCTCCTTGCTGCCTCCAACTGCTGCTTCAAATCAGATGCCAGCTTTTCTTTCAGCAAGAGCTGTGTTGTTTTAAGCTCTGAAGTTTGCGTCACATACTGGAAGGCTATTTCTTGTCTCTTTTGTAGGATCTCATCACTTCCTTGTGCATAGTTCTTCCACTGATTTTCAGTTTCCCTTCTTTACTCCTTAGATTTGTTGATCAGGTTTGCCAGCATGAACTTAGTCTCAGCCTGGACACATAAATGTTCATTATGTAGCAGCCCGATTTCCCCCATTACCACTTTTACCGTTTGAGTTTATTTGCTGGTTCAGCTTCATCACTTCTGCTGCTGTTTCTATAAGCCCCATCTCTGCCTTTGTTGGCTTCTCTGGCTTCAAAAAATTACTTACTAAATGGAAATATGATGTAGGAGGAATACTGGTGTCCTCCCTTGTGGCAAATATTCCTGCTTCCTGTGATATGAGCTCAGCACAAGTCTCCACCACCCAGAACCCTGCGGGTCCCAGATCACTTAGGTACTGGTGGGGCAGCCTTGAGTGACAGTACGGCCCTGGCTGGGGCTCTGGGCCTCAGCGGCATAGTGGTCCTGGACTGCACAATGGGCCTGAGTGATACTGTGGGCCTGGACTGTGTGGCACTGACACTTTGGTTCCTGGGGCCTTTGGTTTCCACTTCATAGGTGGTGAAAGTGAACTGCGTGGCCTGTTCTCTGCTGCAGGAGCTTGGCCCCGGGGCTCTCATGTTGCCAGGCTGTCCCAGGAATCAGCCTGGCTTCCCCGGGTCCTTTTCCATTACACTGAGCTTGCCCTCTGTCTGCCACTGGCAGTCCTGCTTCTTGATCTTCCTGTACCCTACCGCTGTCTGGGGTGGGCTCCCAGGCAGACTCCCAAGCCAAGGCCAGCATAGGACGATGCTCACCAGCTCTGATGTCACCTCACTGTCACCTCTCCACCTGGTTAGGGCTGGTTGGAGCCTGTTATACTCTCTTTCACAGCTTGCAATGTGGACCTTGGAATGTAGGCATCGCCCTAGTGAAGTCTCCATGATGACTGAGTGGAGGGGGTGGAGCCAGCATAGCTCTGGAAGGTTACTTGGCCCTAGTGTGGTCTGTTGGCTTTGGGAACATTTTTCTTGATACAAAAAATATTCTGAGGTTCCTATGATGGGCTTATTTTGTGAGCAGCCACTTTCAGTGCTCCCTGTGTTCCTTCCTCACAGCATTAGCATTCATCTTATTTGGGAGCAGGTCCTCTCATCATATCTAAGAACCTTTGAAAAACACCAGTATCTAGTTAGAATCATAAACTCTGGGCATGGGACCCAGCAATAATGTCTTTAAAAAGGGTTAGGGGTTTGGTTAGTGGTGGTGTCAAACCTCAGTTCTTGAGTTTGGCTAAGAAGAATTCAGAGCCAAGAACTCTAATACAAGAAGTTTGTTTAGAAAGGCACAGAGGTAAAAGCAGTGAGCCAGCTGGGCTGCATGGACTCAGGAAACAAGTTACAGAGCCAAAAGAAGGGCCCTTGGAGCTTAGAAGAAAGAAATCGCCCGAGAAAGAAGGCATTTTTGTGTGTGGCGGGGTGGTGTGGGGAGAGAGGGAAAACGCCTGTGTGTGAGTGCACACTGAGTCCCTTGCCTGAATGGTTTTTATCTGTTTTCTAAATGCGGGAATTTTAGCGGAGGTCACACTTCCAGGCCATGTGTGTACCAGAGGACAAATGGCCCCAGCACCAGCTCATGGCCCTCCTGCCTCAGTGCTGTTCAGGGGCCTTGGGGTTGCATCCTGCAGTTGCTTTGTGTAGCTCCTCGAAAGGGGAAATGAGACCTGCTATTAGATAGCAACCTGAGTTGAAAAGGCTATGTGAAGAAGATGAGAAGACAGTGGGTGGCAGGGTGTGTAAATGGAGTGAGTTGCTGGGCAAAGGCATTCAGAGTTTTTGAGGGGCACAGGCACTGAGGACGTTTGTTGTTTGGAGTTTCCCCTCAATCCTGTCTTTTGTGAAGGCGGGGGGTGTTTTCAGCCCCTGACCTGTGAGCTGACTATGGGGCAGCGACTGAGGGACAGTGGTGCCCCCTCCATTTCCTGGGGAAAGGATGATCTACCCAGTTTGTTGTCAGTATGTTGCTGCCTGAAGTTTGTGTGACGTGTTGCTTTTGGCAGAAATCGTGACCACTTGCCTCTAAAGAGAAACTGCTCAAGTTGTGATGAACGTATCTCAATTACCCATGGTAATAGTGTCATGGAGGAACACAGCTAGGTAAAGTTTACAGAAATTCAGAAACCTCACTTAAGCACATTTTTCCTCTGCTAAGAAGTAACAGAATCAATCGCTCTTTATGTACCTGCCCATCCAGAAGTTAGCGCTTCAAGAAATGAAATGATAAAAAGGCAGATAATTTAGAGGGAGAAGGAGAACAGCTAGGATAATATGTGGACTGTTTAAATTCCCCATTGGATTAGACTTGTGTCACTTTACTGCTTTCTTTGCTGTTTCAGGTTTTTTTTTTTTAAGTCCTCACCTGAGGCGATGTTTAATGACTTTGGAGAGGGAGGGAAGGAGAGGGACAGGGAGAGAGAGGGAGCGTGAGGGAGAGGAACGTTGCTCGGCCGCCCTCTGTGCGAGCCCCGATTGGAGACTGGACCCAGGCGTGTCCCCTCACTGGCAATCCGACCAGTGGTTTTCGGTCCACAGGACGATATTCCACCCAACCGAGCCACCCAGCCAGGATGGTGTTTCGGGTTTAACGAGACAGATGAAAAATTCACTGAAATCAGTTTCTAGAACATATTCTAGAAAAATATATTTATGAAATTTACCATTTTGCCTGTTTTTAAGTGTATAGCTCAGTGGTATTACTACATCTACTTTGCCGCACTCCCAGTATCACTCCTCGTTCTCTGGAGCTTTTTCATTATCTCAAACGCAGCGCCCACTGAGCAATAACTCTCCATTCTCCACTCCCTGCGGCTCTCGGTAACCACTATTCTACTTTCTGTTTATATCAGTCTGATGATGAATTTTTTCACTCCATGTAATTCCAGAGTCATTGTCCAAACCAGTATAATACTGATTTCTAAGTGTCTGCAGGGCTTGCCTCTTTTAAAAGGACCTTCATGTAACTAAATGCATAATTGCCTTATATTGGGAAATGGTAGACACTTCTTGTTAAGGACTTGAAACCATCCAATTTAGTCACTGCTCCTAGCTATCACTGACCTTACATGCTCACCTTGAGAAAGGTCATCTCTCATTAAAAAACCCCAATAACTCTAGAAAATTACTTGCAGGTGACAGGTGGTAAAATTGACTTTGTTGAATATGTGTAGTCATGTGCTTGGTATTCCAAGCTTTTTATCAGTCTCCACTGAGAAAGGCAAAAAGAATCAGGAACAGTTATTTAGTATTTTTAATACCTTCCAACTTACTCATATATTATCGTTAACACTGGTCAGCTATGCAGAAACAAGCACATCTGAGCCATGGACTCAAGATGGCTTTTCAGTCATTTAATGAGCGAAAGGAATTTTGGGAATTTGAAGGGAAGTGTTACCTTCACCAAATGACTTGCTCGTAGTTGGCTGTGGGCACATCACCACACTCAGGAGCCTAAATGGAACAGGAGATGCAGCTCCGAGGGAGTGGCTTACCATCAGCACAGGCGCTTAGAAGACAGCGTCACAGTGAGCATGTGAGGGCTGCCCTAAAAGATGCACACAGTTGTGCAGTCACATCCTGATCGGACATCAGGGCAAGTTGCCTGGTGTGAGTGGCCCGTAAAGCATTGAGTGTTGAAGGTCTCAAACCATTTTAGCTGGTACATGTGGGGGAGGGAAACACACATGAAATGGGGTGAAACTGATGAGACCACCAGAGTTCAGGTGTGTAGGTTGGGGTTGGGGGAACAGCTGCAGTTCTAGTTCTTGGGAACATTTCGATTCAGCAGCTGTGGGGGATGTAGTCCTGGGGAGAGAAGGGCATGGGCCTGTGCAGAGTACTTTCATAGGTCAAGTGGAATCTGGGCTTTTTGAAGCTTAGTAAAGTTGTGCTTTAGAAGGGCAAGTCCAGGCCTGATGCATAGCTAAGGTAAATCAGAGAAGGTAATTATTTGTATGGAAAGTGGTTAAAGACTGTTTAATTATCTTGGAGGAAGTTATAGAATGTCTCTAAATTATGTTGGTTGTGGTGAGAGTGAAAAAAAGGGTGAAAAAGAATTCATAGGCTTTATTGTTTGAATATAGGGAATGAGGGACGGGAATGTCACGAATGATCATAAAATCACTAGGTTGTAATGGATATCTTACAAAATTCAAAAGGAATAAGTGAAAATTAACCCTTTCTTCTGTCTCTCTGTCCTTCAGCTCTTACCACTTCTTACACACTTTGTTGTATTTGTGTATAAATGCATAAGCTATATATGTATTCTTGTTAAAAATGTTAGCCACCGTGCAGTGTGTCTTGGAGAAATCCTGTGTGAACACATGCAGAGCTGCTTTATTCTTAATCTGCTTGGCTAGTCCCCAATTACGGGAAGTGTGCTTCCTGTCTTTGGCTCGTACATGACATTGTTTAGGGAGTATTCTTGTTTATGCACCGTTTTTCACACACACACACAAGTATATGTGTAGGTTTAAGTTACTACGCCTGACATTGCTGAATTAAAGGATGTATGCATCTTAAATGTTGATATTGCCAAATTGTCATCCATAGTTTTTTTTTTTTTTTACCAACAAGGTCTGTTTCTTAGATCCTCCTACTAGTGTATCAAACAATATGCTGTTTCCCAATCTGTGCATTAAAAAGCATCTCATTGACATTTTAATTTGCATTTTTTCTGAGTCAGATTGAGCATATTTTCATAACTTTCAGAAGCATTCATAATTCCTTGTTGGGCAACATTTTGTCAGCCGACACCCTTTGTCTATTTAGAAGTTGGACTTTCATGGGATGTTTTAGTGGTTTCTCATGAATCGTGATTCTGGAGTTTTGGCAAATGTATATTGGGATCATATAAGGTAACAGTCTTCTATTCCTATTTTATTAGGTGTTTTTTTAATGACGAATGAATGTTAGGGTTTGTTATATGATTTCCCTCCTTTGATTGTAGGGAAAATTAGAGGATTGCATTTCTTTCCTTGATTTATTCTTGTATTCTGTTCATGCTGACCACCCATTACCCACTCTGGCCATGGTACAGTAATCCCTCGGTGGTTTCTGAGTTCTGCTTGTTAATGTTTTGTTTGGGACTTTCGCATATAATTCATAGTGTCTTATCACTGATACGGCTTTTCCAAGGTCATTGGTATCCTCCTGCTGATGAAATTATCCCTCACCTCATTTACAGTCTTCACTCTTCTGTTTAGCCATGGCATTTCACACTGTGACTAGTGTTTTTGCCTGGCCTTCTTGAAATGCTCACCTTTTTGAACTTCTGTCATACTATGAGTGGAACTGTCAGCTTCTTGGTGGCTTCTCATAGTGCCTCTGTCTGCCCAGAGCCTCCCTACTTGACCTTCTTTTTCCAGGTATGACATCACTAAGGTGGACTGACCTCCATGTATTGCTTTGCATGTCCATCTGTATATCCTGCCATCACCTCAGACACAGTGTGCCTAAAATAAACTCATTCTTTACCCTCACTCCAAATCAGCTTCTCGACTTGGCATATCTGCTTCTGTTTATTGTAACATCTGACATTTTCTTAATAATCCCGCCTCTAGCATGTATTGAGCAGGCCCTACAGCCTATACAGGCCTATACAGCAGGCCCTGAGAAACCAGTTAGCGAGGAGGAAAAGGGGAACGAGGAGGGCAGGCAGCAAATGTCGATTTTGTGTTCAAGGAACATGGTATGCTAGAGAAGAAGACATTGTTTGAAGAGGTAAGGAGGAAAAGAGGTTGAGGGCAGTGTGATTTATCTAAGGTGGGCAAGCAGTCAAAGGTGAGAAGTATCAGGTATAAGAGTCAAAGAGGTTAACAGAAGCAGTGCCTGGGAGATGCCTGATGGAGTCAGTAACAGGAAGGAGGAGAGAGGAAGGGACTATCCAGAAAGACTCTTGAGAGGAGAAACACTGGGCAGAAGAATGCGAGGCTTGGTTGGGTTCATGAAAAAGGTGGGGTTTGGTTTTTGAAGGGAATACATATTATAAGTCCTCTGAAAAGTTTTCTTAATGTGTGCTATATTTGTATTAGCAAAATCCTGGTCTTAACTACTTTTAATAGACTCTTTGGTCTATAGGATTGCATGGAGGACCATCAAGGGCTAATTTTTGTACATAGTATAAGCTCATAGTTATTCTTTGAATGTAAGGCTACATTGTAAGTCCATTTTTCCTCTTCAGGGAAGACTGCTTTTTTGTTGCTCTCTCCGTTAGCAGTTTGGTAGGGCAGGTAGGAAGCAATTCCTATCTTTCTCAGTGTTGCAAAACACTTAGACCATGTTCCAGTAGCTTCTGTAGGGGCAGTGCCTCTGTGTGGCAGCAGTGAGCGATGCATCCCGGTGAGCAGTTCCCATAGCCCTCCAGATGGAAGCCTCCCACATCCAGCATTCCCTTGCATTCCTAACAGTCTCAGTGTGCCGCTCCTCTTCTTAGGGCTTCTTGACTCCAGTTCTTTGCCCTTATTGTTAAATATTGTTTGCAGCTATCGTTACTACATTTTTTCTCTCCTTCCCAGTCGTGGTGTCATCCATCTGCTCAGAACACATCTATCCCTCTTTTTGCATGATGGCATTTCAGATACTGTGAAGCTCTGCCCTTCTCTGTCTCTTCTTTCCTAGGATAAACTGTTTTTTTGTTCCTCTCCCACTAAATAATTGATTTCCAGACACTTTATAATTTCCTAGACATACTGTAATTCCTGTAGGCTTAAATTTTAAAGAGAACATTAGATTGATTATTTTTAATGAGTGCACACTACTTGCTACTTTTCCCCTTGTTCATAAGTACTCGTAGAATTATGATCTGACTTACTTTGTTCACTAATAGTAATTTGTACTGCTCTTCATAAAGGTGTTAAGCAGTTAATACTTCTCTTTAAAATATAAAGTGATTTTCCTTACCCATGGTCCTCCTACCCTCTGTTACTCTGTATACGGAACACAAGTATATGGATGTGTGTTGTATGAGTGTGTTTAAGTGTAAATATACGAGTATGCCTAGTTAAATATACTGTATTCTTATACATATATTTATGTATATATTATGTTATATATAATTATGTATCTAATGTATAACATAATTATATACATGCTTTACATACTATATAATTATATATGTAGCATATATCATGTATGTTTGCTGTGTATGTATGAGGTAGGAGAGAGAGAGAATAATTTCTACATTTTAAATAATTGCCAAATTGATGTTGGTACTACTTCAGACTCTTTAGAGTTGTAGACACCTCGTGGGTCCCATTTCCCCCTTGCATGTGACTGGGGAAACCTGGATCTTGTCCACCCGAACTGGAAAAGAGAAGCTGTGCCTGTGTGCTTGGGTCTAAGCCCTGCTCCGGAGCACGGAGCATGTTCTCACCCAGTAACCGGTGGAGGCTGAGTTATCAGCCTCTAAGTTCCGCTAAGCTCTGGCAAGAAGGTGTCTTTAGGTAAAGAGCCTGACAATATTTTTTATTACTTGGGAAGGTAAATTGGTTTTGTGTTGATTCTTTCCAAAGCAAAGAAGAACATTTCCTGGGTTTTGCGAAGTCCTGTAGCACATTATCATACTTGATTTTGCATACTGAGCCTGAGGCATTTCCTTTGCCTAAGGTGGCTACTCAGGTAGCTTTGTGGGGAATCGGGCTGTACTTACTTGCTGTAGACTGCATCAGAGGTGGCAGTGGTATAAATAAAAAGAAAATGGTAAAATGGGAGGATAGAGGATTTCAAAGCAGGGCTCGTACTCATGGGCATCCTCTGGTACTCAGAACAGTACACCCAGTGTTCTGAATCCTTCCCAGAGCCTGCTCCTTCCCTGGGGCAGTGCTGCTCTCCCTACCCTGATTCCCTTGTTGGTGCCTGAGAGGAGCGATTTTTCCTTTAGCTGTTTCCCCTTCTTCTTCCTGTTCCCACGTTAGCCTGCATGGGCCTGGTGCAGGCCAGCAGAGGGGGACATTCAGTCTTCTGTTCATACATGCTTTCCCCACCTGCCAGTTATCCTCCTTCCCAGACATAGAATCTTCTAGAGTCAACCTACTTTCTGTTACTGTCATTTCCTTCCTTGATGGATGTTATATAGTAGGCACAAATTCTGTATCAGAATAGCTGTGTTTGTATGAATGGTTAGGTGGAAAAGTATCCCAGAAAAAATATACCATTATTAGAAGTGTGTGGGGGGGGTTCTTTTTTTTTTAAAGATTTTATTTATTTTTCTTTAGAGGGGAAGGGAAGGAGAGAGGGAGAGAAATATCAATGTATGGTTGCCTCTCGTGCATCCCCTGCTGGGAACTGGCCTGCAACCCAGCCATGTGCCCTGACTGGGAATCAAACCACAGTTGTTTGGTTCACAGGCCTGCACTCTATCCACTGAGCTACACCGGCCAGGGCTGGGGGGTGGGGTCTTTAAGATGAGGAGCATCAGTCATCCCCCAGCCTCTTGTGGTGCCAGTCCTCTCTTCAGTAGGTGCTTTGTAGCCATACTTTTGGAAAGTATAAAGCTGTTCACTCCGCTGGAGCAGAGGATAGGGGTGAGTAGAAATGAAACCACAGAGCCCTGTGCGTATTAGAGTATTCATTCGCCTTCTCAGTTCTGGGTATCCGTCTGTTCTCCTGTGACATTCTCGGTTTTTCTACCTTTCTTGTCTTCTTTCTTCCACCCATTCTGCCTGGTTCCTGGAGCCCTCCTTAGATTTATCAAGGAGGAGTTGTCACTCTGTCCACAATGTTCTTTTTCACTGGTCATCAGCACTGTCACGGTTATGACTGGGAGGCAAAGATTTTGTCCTCTGAGTCTTGCATTTCAGTCTGTGCTGGGCCCTGTGATTGTCTGTCATATCTTGTCCCACCGTCTGTCCTGAGTCTTTGCTGTCTTCTTTTGGTTTTTGGTCAGTAGTTTGGGGCAGCTTCTTCTGATGCCTCAGTGTCAGCCTATTTAGGGCCCAGTCGACCTTCTCTCCTGTGCTCTCAATTCTTACCAGTTGTGTTTTCTGACGCTACAACAGTTGATGGCAGCCATTCCAAGTCGTAGTCGTAGCTTGTGGTCTTCAGTATACAGTGCGGGGCACTGTTCTGTCTAGGAGCTACTAAAATGTAAAGCTGTTCACTCCACTGAAGGCCGAGGACAGCAGTGAGTAGAAATGAGACTACAGGTGGAGGGGAGGCACAGCGCATACAAAAGTCCCTGTTCTACAGCGTACATTTTCCTCCATGGAGTTTAAGAACATACTTTTAAAACAGAAAAGGAAAAATACTGCTCCACTGGCTTTTTGATGCACAGATGAGAGAAAAGAGCTACTGGTTAGTCGGTGCCGTTATTTTACTGCCTCTGATTTTAAGCAGCACAGTTACTGAGTCTGTTTTCTCAGTCATCAAATGGGTCAAATTTTGAAGGCAGTGTAACTCATATATACTTATAATTCTTTGAGCTACTTGTAGGAAGAGTTCACATAGATTCATAGACTGTTTACTACAGACGTAAATAAGCCTCTAGTAAGTTTGATTTTTTCCACAGAATCTGAAGCTACTTCCTATTTTAAGGTTATATACTTAAAATTACCTATATTGTATTCATATGTAATAACATTGCTCTTCCCTTACATTATAGTAAATAACTTTTACTAATAGATATAGATATTCAAATATACAAGGATAAATTCTGACAGTTGTATAGATAGCCTACAATGACAATTGACATTCACATGAATATCATTTTAAAATCCATTGAGTTGGCAAAAGCTTCAAGTCATTTATTCTAAGTTAACTGATGAGATGTGTAACTCTCAGTATTAATGTTGCAAAGAGTATGCTTCCCCCATGTGCTACATTTTCTTCACAATTGATGTGCACTTGGATTGGGAGGCTTTCGATGGTTCATTTATTTTAACAGTGCTAACTGAATTAGTCTTAAAAATGTAAGAAAACTTTAATAAAATATTTTGATGACACAATATATAATACAAATCACATTCCAGATTTAAGCTGAAGGAGAAGGATTTACTTTTGAATTTTAATGTTCAGAAGTTTGCGTATTCTGTAGTTACTTCTACTACCAAAAAGACTGGAAATGGTATACCTGCTGTGCAGTTCCTAAAATCAGGTGCTGGTTTGAATTCTTGTATCAGGGAAAATCCAAACAGAAGAAATGCTATTCTTTTATGTTTGGGCACTTTTTAGAATGTTTTTAAGATTGCTATTAAATAATGGTGTTTTTACATATGAAATTATTTTGAAAAAATAAATAGGAACTAGCTTGCTGCATATTACTGGTACATTCTTTAAAGCTACGGGAAAGTTGACTTGGCGTCTGCCATTTTCATACTTAGGCATCTGGACTGGTCAACCGAAGTCTGAATATAGGAGACTTTGTAATTCATGTCTATCTGCTTCGTAGCAACTGTTACGGCGCATTTGTGGGTTGCGGGGGCAGGCAGTATTATTTGACAACTTACGCTTTCTTAAAGAGAAATTTCTCTAGATAAGTAGGGCACTGTCCGGTTCTGTTGACATAAGATGCGGTATCTCACTGAATTACCACTGGGATTGCAAATTCTATAGATGAAAAGATAAAGTATTATGGATGTCTATTTTATGACAACTTAAAATGCATAGTATGTTTATTTCTAAACTTTTGAAGTCTATAAACAAGACAGCCTAGATTAAATAATATAGTTATTAAAAAGAATGCACTCAGGAGAATATGGTTCAGTTTTTCTACTTGTACTACAAAAGCTCTAGGTTGACATACTGCTGTTTGATGACCTATGATTAGTTGATGAGATCAAACATAATTGGTAGTGATCCCCTTTATCCCCTGGGGGTGGGTTTAACAGTTCTTGAATGGAAGCACTGTGTTAGCCTTAAGTGGAAAATTTCTTTCAAAATGTCTCCTAATAGCCCTGGCTGGTGTAGCTCAGTGGATTGAGCACCGGCCTACAAACCAGAGGATCGCGGTTCGATTCCCAGTCAGGGCACGTGCCTGGGTTGCAGGCCAGGTCCCCACTAGGGGACACATGAGAGGCAACCATACATTGATGTTTCTCTCCCACTTTCTCCTTCCCTTCCCCTCTCTCTAAAAATAAATAAAAAATAATAAAAAAATAAATAAAATCTTTAAAAAAACGTCTCCTAAGAGCATATACCATCTATAAGTTCCACCTTCATCTGTCTCATTTTTATACACTTCAGATGTAAATGTAGAAACTTGCACAGTGTGGTGTATTTACCACTAGGAAAGGGCGTAATTAGTCTTTACCTGCCAAATGCCTAGGTATTTTGGTAAGTTCACTCTTATTGACATGATCTGATACAAGGAACTTGGTTTTATCCAGCATAAGAAGCTGCTGCTTAACCTTGGCTTTTTCATTTATCATTCGGTTTTAGTAGGATGCTTTGTTTGAGTAGCTCAGCATCCAGTCTTCGTTCCAAAAGCCAGCACCATCTGAAGCACCTCTCTTGAAGGAAAGGTGCCAGAGGGCTGAGCAGATAGTGGCTGAAAGGGCCTGTTCTAACACCACAGGCTATTAAATTTGGGGAAGAGACAAACAACAAAACCGTTTGAGCTTTATAAATTCTGTTTTTCAGTTACAGTTTACATTCAATGTTATTTTATACTGGTTTCAGATGGACAGCATGGTTATTAGACAATCATATATTTGATGAAGTGTTCCTCCGAATATTTCTGATACCCACCTGACACCTAATACAGTTGTTATATATTATTGACTGTATTCTCTATATTGTACATTAATAGTACTAAATAGTAACTGTACTAAAATAGTCCCTGGGACTATTTTATAACTACCAGTTTTACTCCTTAATTCCTTCACCTTTTTCACCCAGTACCCCGATCCCCTGTCAACCATCCATCTGTTCTCCATGAGTCTGTTTGTCTCTCTCTCTCTCTGTTTTTGCTTTTTTTTTTAGGTTCCACATATAAGTGAAATCGTATGGTATTTGTCTTTCTGTTTGACTTATTTCACTTAGCATAATACCCTTGAGGTTCACCCATGTGTTGCAAATAGTAAGATTTACTTTTTTATGGCTTAGTGTTATTCCATTGTATATCTGGACCACAACTTTTTTAATCCAGTTTGTCAGTTAATGGACACTTGGGCCTCTTCCATATTTTGGATATTGTCAGTGACACTGCAATGAACATGGAGGTGCATATATTCAAAGTAGTGTGTTGGATTTCTTCAGATATATACCCAGAAGTGGAATTGGCTGGGTCATAAGGCAGTTCCATTTTTAATTTTTGAGGACCCTCCATACTGTTTTTCATAGTATTTGCACCAGACTCCATTCCCACCAACAGTGCATGAGAGTTTGCTTCTCTCTACATCTTTGCCAACAGTTGTCTGTTGATTTATTGAATAGTAGTCATTCTGACAAGTGTGAGGTGATATCTCATTATGGTTTTAATTTACATTTCTCTGATGATTAGTGACATTAGAGTACCCTTTCATTCGTCTATTGGTTATCTGTATGCCCTCTTTTTGGAGAAGTATCTACTCAGGTCCTCTGTCCATTTTTTAAGTGGGTTGTTTGTGTTTTTCGTGTTCACTTGTCAAAGCTCTTTATCAATTTTGTATGTCAACTCCATATCAGATGTATCATTGATGAATATCTTCATTTAGTAGGTTGTCTTTTCATTTTATTGATAGTTTTCTTTGCTGTACAAAAACTTTTTAGTTTAATGTAGTTCCATTTGTTTTTTCCCCCCTTGCCCAAGGAAACATATTAGAAAAAATATTGCAATGAGCAACATTCAATATTTTACTGCCTGTATTTTCTTTCAGGATTTTTATGGTTTCAAGTCTTACATTTAAGTCTTTAATTCATTTTTAGTTTATTCTTGTGTATAGTGTAAGAAAGTGATCCAATTTCTTTTTCTTTTTCTTTTTTTTTTGCATGTAATCTGTCCAATTTTTTATTGAATAGAATTTTTTGGCCCATTGTATGTTTTTGCCTCCTTTGTCAAATATTAATTTAGTATAAAGGTGTGGGTTTATTACTGGGCTCTCTATGTTGTTCCATTGATTTACATCTCTGTTTTTATGCCAGTGCCATGCTGTTTTGATTACTATGGCCTTATAGTCTAGTTTGATTAGATGGGGTGATTACTCCAACTTTGTTCTTCTTTCTCAAGATCGCTATTGCTATTTGGGGTCTTTTGTGGTTCCATATAAATGTTTGGAATATTTGTTCTAGTTCTGTGAAATATGTCATTGGTATCTTGATAGGAATTGCATTGAATCCACAGATTGCTTTGGGTAGTATGGGCGTTTTAATTATGTTAATTCTTCTCGTCCATGAACATGTTATATGCTTCCACTTATTTGGGGTCTTCTAGGTGATTAGATCTGTGATTAGGCATTTGTGTTTGGGATCTTTGGCTTAGGAAAGAGACAGGGCAGAAAGGAAGCAAGGACCGATGTTTGGGAAGGGAAGGGAGGAGGAAGGGACACAGAGTGGAGAAGGATGTGTGCGTGTGTTGGTGTGGGGGGAGCCTGTTGTCCTGGAGAGTAGGGCGAGGAGGTGCTCTAGGAGAACTAATGTTTCTCAGGAAACTAAAGCATATGATACACAAAGCTGTGTACTTTCATGCTTATTACACCCTTACAATAACCTTGGCAAGGTTGGTATAGAAATTATTTATTGCTTCAAAGGAAAAATTGAAAGGAAGGTAAGAAGATATCAAAAAAGAACTTGTAAAAGTAGAGAAAACTAGTGATCATGATGATCGTTAGAGATGAACATTACTGCAGTGGTGGACGTTGTGATGTCTTTAGTCTAACTCTCGGGGGTGTGGAAGGTAGAGTTCTAGGTAAGGTCAGAGGGTTGGTTTTTAAGTTGGGTGCCTTGAGGCTAGCTGAGCTGTCTACTTTTGTGTGTGACTGGAAATTTTAAAACAAAAGGTTTTTTTTTAAGTGATCAAGCAAAGAAGTGAAATAGTCTTGGTTGTGATAAAAAGTGGAAGAGTATTTATGAATAGCAGGGGGACTTCCTTCTCTCCCTCTTTCAGACCTATATGGTAGCATAAGCCTGTGAACCTATTTTTGAGGCAAAATTATTAACAAACCATTTGGGAAGTAAGGACAATAAAATCAGTTTTTTTGTGTTAGTTTTTTAATCCTTACCCAAAAACATGCTCATTGATTTTAGAGAGAGAGCGAGGGAGTGAGGAAGAGAGGGAGAGAAACATTGATTGGTTGCCTCTTGTATGTTCCCTGACTGGGGATTGAACCTATTTCCTTTAGGCTTATGGAATGATACTCCAACCAACTGAGCCACACCAGCCAGGACCAGCTTTGTTGTTGTTGTTGTTGTTTTAATGTGATCATTTCAACTTTATGTGTGAAAACTGCAGAAATTAGGTGGTTTCTTTATCTTTATTCTATTGCAGTGGAATTTTTGTCATTTATATTAGAAGGAAGCCCAGAGCTGGACCTGTCTCATTGCAGAAGGTATTAGCTCTAGAAATAGATGCTACAAAGAAGGGAGCTATGAAGGCAGGAAAATAAGATAGTAGCTAATGTTTGTGGAGATCTTACTTTGTACTGGACACTCTAAACACATCACATGTTTAATCCTTACAACAGCTCTAGGAGGTAGGGACTGTTCTTCTTTATTTATTTTTACTTCATTGTGGTAAAGTGTAAAAGGTGTAAAAATTACTCTCTTAGCCACTTTTAAGTGTGTAGTTCACTGACATTAAGTACATTCACTTGATTGTATTAAGTATCACCACCATCCATCTCAGAACTTACTCGTTTTCCCCAACTAAAACTTTGTACCCATTAAACACTAATTCCCCATTCCTTCCTCCTCCCAGTCCCTGGCAACCACTATTTTACTTTCTGTCTGTATGAATTTGACTACCCCAAGTACCTCGTAAGAGTGGAACCGTACAGTATTTGTCCTTTGGAGACAGGCTTATTTCACTGGAATAATGTCCTCAAGGTTCATCTATGTTGTACCATGTGTCAGAATTTCTGTCTTTTGTTAAGGCTGAATAATACTCCTTTGTATGAATGTACCACACATTATTCATTTATATGTCAATGAATACTGGTTGTGTTCCCCTTTTGGCAATTGGTAATACATATGTTGCTATGAACATGGGGAGTATAAATATACTTGAGTTCTTGATTTCAGTTCTTTTGGGTGTATACCCAGAAGTTGAATTGCTAGATCATATGGTAATTCTATGTTTAATATTTTTAGGAACTGCCATCCTGTTTTCTACAGTGACTCCACCATTGTACATTTCCATCAGCAGTGCACTAGGATTTCAATTTCTTCAGGTAGTAGGTAGGTACAATTCTTATTTCAGTGTTACATAGGAGGAGAAGAAGTACGGAGAGGTTAAATGAGCTCACATGTGCATAGCTAATGTGCAAATCTGAATTTGAACCCTATAATTCGACCCAGAACCTCAGATATACAGGTAAGGTGAGGCACAGAGACAGGACTAAGGGCACTATGTCTAATACAGTGTTGGAACCTGGATTCAAACCCAGGTAGTCTGCCTTCAGAGTTCATGCTGTCAGACACCTTTAGATTTAGCAGTTGGCTTTCCTCCCTCCCTCCATCCCCACTTCCTTTCCTTTCGTTTATTTCCTTCCTTCCTTCCTTCCCTCCTTCCCTCCTTCCTTCCTCTTTCTTTCTTTCTTTCTTTCTTTCTTTCTTTCTTTCTTTCTTTCTTTCTTTCTTTCTTTCTTTCTTTCTTTCTTTCTTTCTTTCATACGCGCTCTCTCTCTTGTTTTAAAGTGCTCTTTTAAAAATGCCATATTATGTAGAAAGATATTAATTTTTGAATATTTATATATGGTTTGTTCCTGCTTTTCTAAATTTATGCTTTTGACTATTCTGTTACTTAAAATATTTTAAAATGTATGTGATGTGTTTGAGTTTCTTTTTATTTAAATTTCTTGTTTAAAATTTTGCTTTTAAATTGTTTTGAATAAATCCAGATTGTTTCTTGTGGAGTTTTTAATACCTTTTCTACTTACCCCTGCTGGAGTTTCAAATAAAAGCAATCAAAACTTTCTAAAGGC
>PVKM010016468.1:0-26890 GCA_004027735.1 Carollia perspicillata
TGTGCCAGTTACATATGAGGAGTGGAGCCTTAGGTGTTCACCAGGGGGGGGCCACCTAGTCACAGGGTTGTGACACTGTCTGTGGGGATGGGGTCAGAGAGGGAACAATGGCGCCTGTTCCACGCTCTCTCAAATTTGGGTCCCCTCTGCTGCCTCCCACAAGCAAACTGGACACCCCTGGCACTGGTTCCCAGGTGGGAGGGCCTATGCACACTCCAAGACCTTGCGGGTCTCCCTGGCGACCTCTCCTGTGAGGCTGGGAGCCTCTCCTGGCACCTTGTCAATTGGTGTTTTTAGGCTTTATTGCCTGTTGCTGGGGCCCTGGGCTGTGGAGTCCGTCTCACTGCCTGCTCTTGCCTAGTTTATCTGCACGCCGATGTGTGCCAACGGTTAGCCAACTGCCCTGCATGCCTTGAGTGCTCTGCTTGTCTCCTCCCCACATCTGGGGTCTGCAAGCTCTGTGCCACCTACGCCACCCGGCACTCCCGAGCCTGACAGCCACCACGTTTTCCTGCCCCTTTCCCTCTCCAATGGCTGCCGACTCTGCCCCTTTTACCGGTCTGGTTGAATGGTTGTTAGACTTCTGTAGTTCAATTTTCTGTGTTCTGGTTGTGTTACTATTTGTAAATATTTGTTGTCCTTAATCTTGTTTGTGAGAGGAGGTACAGTGTTTCCACCTACACCTCCATCTTGGCCGGAAGTCTGTGGTCTGTGTTTTCAATGTTAATCCAATTCCCCAAGCCTCTGCAATGCTATTTAGACCCACCTTGCACATTCGCCACCCGTGGGCCGCTGATAGCTGGGCAGTTAATCTATCCTGTTATTTAGTTCTCAGAGATTTTGTTGTTGTGTTTAGGATCAGATACATGCAGGTGCAGCACCAGGGAACTCCAGGAGTTTGTTCACAACTTCGTAAGATTACCTTCTGAAGTCTGCACTCCATGATCTCACCCACAGTCTCCTGTTCACAGGGGCACCCCTTTCTAGTCCTCTGGCCAGACAGGGCTTTAGTTTCCCTTTTTTGCTGTGTTCTTCCTGTGACTGTATCTGCTTTTGTGGCCAAGATGTGGAAAGATATGGAGATTTTTAAAAAAGGAATGGGGATTCCTTCTGCACTCTTTGGACCATACAGTTCCTCTGGTCAGAGCAATGGATGACTTTCACTCTGAGTATGAAAACAGAATAGAGTGTGCTACACTGGAACTGGAAGCCTCTGCATATGATTTTAATTTGCCTTTCTCTTATTATAAGTAAAAATTAATGTATTTTTGTGTCTTTAAGGTTCATATTAAATGCCTTTTTTAAAAAGATTGTATTTATTTTTTCTAGAGAGAGGAAGTGGGGAAGGAAGAAAGCAAGGGAGAGAATCATTGATGTGCAAATGATACATCTGGATTGGTTGCCTCTTGCACACCCCCAACAGGGAACCTGGCTGGCAGCCCAAGCATGTGCCCTGACTGGGAACTGAACCAGCAACCCTTTGGTTTGTAGGCTGTCACTCAATGCACTGAGTCACACAGGTCAGGGCTCTTCTTTATCTTCAGATATTTATGGAATATTAGCCATTTATCAGTGATATATACTGAAAACATTTTCTTCTAGTTTTTCATCTTTTACTTTATTTTTTAACCATGAAAATGTTTTATTTTTATGCAATTAATTATTGAATATGGATTTTGAATCAAAATTAGAAAACTTTTCTTTCCCTACATACAGATTATAAAGAAACTCACTGAAGTTTTCTTCTACTACTTGTATGGTCTCATATTTAATATTTAGGTCTCTAACTCATTTGCATCTGGTCTGAGGCATAAATATAATTTAATTATTTTCCCAGATGGCTATCCAGTTTTCTCAGTATCCATCTTTTATTTAAAATCCAGCTTTTCCCTAATGATTTTATTCACTAAATTGCTATATGTATTTGGGTCTATATCTGGGTCTATATTGTCTATCCTATTCTATAAATGTATTTGGCTCCTCATGTGCCAATAGTATATTTTTAAAGTTACAATTTTTACAGATATCTTAGGTCTGGTTGGGCTGTTGTAGGTTTTGTTTTTTGTTTTTTTTTGTGTGTGTGTTTCCTTTGCTATTTATTGTTTATTTTTATTTTTCCACATGAACTTTAGCATTCACTTTCTAGCTTCATAAAGAACCTGTTGGGCCCTGTCTAGTGTGGCTCAGTGGATTGAGCATGGGCCTGCAAACCAAAGGATCGCGGTTCAATACCTAGTCAGGGCACATGCCTGGGTTGCAGGCCAGTTCCCAGCAGGGGCGTATGAGAGGCAACCATACATTGATGTTTCTCTCCCTCTCTCCTTCCCTTCCCCTCTAAAGATAAATAAATAAAATCTTAAAAAAAAAAAAAGAACCTGTTGGTATTTTTGGTAGTGAAGATAAAGATATCCTTGTCTCATTTGTGTTCTTTGTGGGAAGGTCAGTGTTTCCTGGTGAAATACAATACATTGTATTAAGAATAAACCCATCAATTTCTATTTATTGAGTCTTTTATTTTAACACAAATGGATGTAAACTTTTGACAAAAGGGATCTAGGTTAATAATCATGATATTTATCCTAAGATCTATTAATATAGTATATTATATTATTACAGCTCCTAATAGTGAATCAATCTTGTGTTCCTAAAAGAAATCCCACTTATCATGGTGTATTATTTTCTTAGCATGGTACTGGATCTTGTTTGCTAATACTTTACTTAGTATTTTTACATCAATATTCATAGTTATGTGAGGTTTTTTTCTTTTAAAAATATTTTTAAAATAAATTTTGTTTGGTTTAGGGGTTAATGCTGTATTTGCTGCATAAAAATAAATTGGAAATTTTCATACATTTGCTATATTCTACAATGATTCATGTCACATTGGGTCTACCTAGTGTGTACAAGGTTAGTGAAATTCCCCTGTGCAACCATCTGGGACTCATGCTTTTTTGTGGAATAATGTTCTGTTTCTTCTACAGAAACAGATTGAGATTTCTATCTCTAAAGGAATCAAATTTGGTGACCTCTGGTGATTTTTTTAAACAGGAAATTCACCAGTTTGTCTAGGGTTCTTAAATGAAATTGCTTAGAGGTCTACCAAATAATCTCTTATGAGTTAAAAATTATCTTTTCTTTAGTCTGTCTGTATCCCCCAGTTTTCTTATCTCTAAAATCAGGATAATGTCATTATCATAAAAATATCTGAGGTTAGGTTAGATTTCCTTGTTTTTTAAGGGGGTTGACTATATCCATCTTGCAGAGCTTCTCTGAAAATTAAATGAGATAATTCATGTGAAATACTGTATTGCTTCACTCATTGTAGACACCTAATAAATAGTAGTATTAGTTATTGTTTTCATTAGTAGCATCATCATCTTTTATTTTTGTAACTTTAGTGAGGAGGCTTGTTTTATTCATTTTCTTCATTATGTGAAAAGATACTGATGGGCTAAAAATGTAATAAAGATCTATATATTCTAGAAAAAACTATTAATACACTAGAAGAACATACAAGTAATCACAGGAGTGGGCACTGTGCCACATAAAGCAGTAGAAAAACCATAAAGGAAAAGATTGAGATTTGTCTTAAAAATATTTAAATTTCTAAGTGCAAAAATCAAAGTTAAAAAGGCAAATGTAAGGAAATTATGAACCACAATATGGTAATCAAATGTTTACTATATAAAGAACTGCTACAAATCAACAAGAAACACTATAAGACCTGTACTGTTACAACAATGTTGCTTTTATAAGCTTTTAAACTCGGTAGTTGAAAACTCTCTTACAGGTTTGGGTTTGGGAGAATGTAGGTGGGTTTGGCTGGGCTTGGTTCCAGACTGCAGGTTGGGTTCAGGTCCGCTTCATGTTTCTCAGTTTGAAGCCCTGTCTTAAGGAATAGCAGATACTCAGGGTACATTCTTCTTCTGATGATAGCAGAAGTACAAATAGGCAAGGGGAAAGATGAAATGTCTCTTGAGGCATTGACACTGGTGCGGCATCACTTCTGTACACATTCCATAGGCTAAAGAAAATCACATGACCAAACCAACATCAATGGAACAGGAAAGCATTTCTGCCCTCAATAATGGCTGGTACCAAAAAGTCACATGCAAAGGATGTGGATGTATAATTTTAAAATATAGAGGGCGTGAAGAATTGTGAACCATGACTCAATGTACCACAGACTGCTGAGAAAGAAACAGGTGAACTAGGATTGACCAAGAGAGAAAATACAAGTTAACAATTAACATACCAGCAGTTAGAACTCAAAACAAATCAAGTTAAAATAACAAGAAACCAATCTCATCTATAAAATTAGCAAAAAATTTTAAATGCATCTACTCAGTGTTAAATTGAGGTATAACAAGCAAAAATGAAAAGACTTTCATTTTTATAGTAATAGAAAAAAAGAGCAATGCTATCTTTAAAGATATTTAAAACCTTTGTTACTTATTTTTCTGGGTATGGTTGGAATTTTTAAGACTATTTATCAAAAAGTAAAAATTTTTAGGTTTAAATTTCTATGCCTATTATATCTAAAACACACACATCTTGGATCACATTTAATTTTGTAATTTTTATGCCTTGTTAAAATAGTTTTTAAAAATATTTTATTGATTGTGCTATTACAGTTGTCCCAATTTTTCATCCTTTGCACCCCTCTACCCACCATTACCCACTTTCTCTGGCAATCCCTGTCCCTTTGTCCGTGTTCACAGGTCATGCATATAAATTCTTTGGCTACTCCATTTCCTATATTGTTCTTAACATCCCCCTGCCTATTCTGTTACTGCTGATTTGTACTTCTTACTCCCTGTACCTTTTCCCCATTCTCCCCCTCCCATTCCCAGCTGGTAACCATACAAATTATCTTCACACCTATGATTCTGTTTCTACTCTGCTTGTTTGCTTAATTTATTTTTTAGATTCAATTGTTGGTAGTTGTGAATTTATTGCCATTTTAATGTTCATAGTTTTGATCTTCTTTTTCTTAAATAAGTCCCTTTAACATGGCTTGGTGATGATGAACTCCTTTAGTTTTTTCTTGTCTGGGAAGCACTTTATCTGCCCTTCCATTCTGAATGATAGCTTTGCTGGATAGAGTAATCTAGATTATAGGTCCTTGCTTTTCATCACTTTGAATATTTCTTACCAGTCCTTTTTAGCCTGCAAAGTTTCTTTTGAGAAATTAGGTGACTGTCTTATGGAAACTCCTGTGTAAGTAACTCTTTGCTTTTCTTTTGCTGCTTTTAAGATTCTCTCTTTATGTTTAACTTTTGGCATTGTAATTATGATGTGTCTTGGTATGGTCCTCTTTGGGTCCATGTTGTTTGAGACTCTCTGTGCTTCTTGGACATATCTAATCTCTTTACCAAATTAGGGAAGTTTTCTTTCATTGTTTTTTCAATTAAGTTTTCAATTTCTTGCTCTTTGTCTTCTCCTTCCAGCACCTCTATGATGCAAATGTTGGTACATTTGAAGTTGTCCCTAAGGTTCCTTACCTATCCTTGTTTTTTCAGACTCTTTTTTCTTCTTGCTTTTCTGATTGAATGTTTTTATTTCCATATGTTCCAAATCATTGATTTGATTCTTGGCTTTATCCACTTTATTGTTGATTCCCTGTAGATTTTTATTTATTTCAATTAGTTTAAACTTCATGTCTAATTGGATCAGTTTTATGCTCTTTAAGTACCCACTGAGTTTCTTGAGCATCCTTATAACCAGTGTTTTGAACTCTGCATCTGATAGGTGCTTATCTCCATTTTGCTTAATTCTTTTTCTGGAGTTTTGCTCTGTTCTTTCATTTAAGCCATATTTCTTTGTTTCCTCATTTTGGCAGCCTCCCTGTATTTGTTTCTATGTATTAGGTAGAGCTGCTCTGATTCCATTTTAGTAGTGTGGCCTAATGAAGAAAAGCCACTGTTAGCTGCTTGGATGGACCCATAAGTTGTATGGGGCAGAACCTTGTGTAATTGCTAGGGTGGGGCAACCCATGTGAACCAGGCTGATGGAGTCTCAGATATAGTGTTGAAACTCTGTGGCTCTATGCAGGGAAAGGCTCAGAAAAGAAACAATGGCCACTCCTTGGCCTCTGGAGTTTTGTTCAGAAGGAAGCTGTCCCCTGGCTCTCACCCTGGTGTCAGACACTTCAGTTCCTCCCTGTATGCCACTGATACCCTTCAAGCTGCTGCGCTGGTGCTGCGTTACAGAGGGAGTGTCTGTGTAAGTATGTTGTGGGCCCTTTCAGAGGAGACACCAGAGAATCCCACAGTTTCTTCTACTGCTCCCCACCCCACTTGTTTTACAGCCACAACTTATGAGGACTTATTTTCCTGGCACTGGAACCCTAGTCTGGGTGGTCTGGTGTAGGGCTGGGATTCCTTGTTCCAGAGATATCCCTCCTGATTTTTATCTACCACACAAGGGTGTGGGACCAGCCTGATCTGCATCTCTTCATCTCTGCCATCCTACTTGTCTGAATGAATGTGACTTCTTTAATTCATTGGTTGTCGTACTTCCACACATCTCAATTTGCTGACAGTTCTGAGTGTTAGTTATGTAGTTTAATTATAATTTTTGCTGTGGTTGTGCTAGGAGGTAAGCCTTGTTTACCTGAGCCCTTGTCTTTGATAATACCTGTTTAAATAGTTTTAACATTTTTCTCTAATGTACATCTCCTAGTAATGAAAATGTGAGTTGCAGCCCTAGCCAGGTAATGTGGTTGGTTGGAGCACTGTCCTGTACAACAAAAGGTTATGGGTTCAATCCCTGGTCAGGGCACATACCTAGTTAGTGGGTTTGATCCCCAGTTAGGGTACGTATGGGAGGCAGCCTATCAATATCTCCCTTTCCCTCTCTTCCTTCCTCTCTCTCTCTAAAATCAATAGACATCCTCAGGTGAGGATATAAAATGAATATAAAAATAAAAATTAAATAAATAAAATAAAATAAAGATATGGGTTCCCATTGTCAAAATTATTGAATTTCAAAATGGCAATAATAGAGCACTGAACCAAATGCAGGCTCTTCTGAGTACAGTGCTCTGTATAACTGCATGGGTTGCACACTCATGAAGTTGGCCCTGTCAACAGGTGCCTGCCATCCTAGGGAGGCCACAATTCTTTCTATCAAGTTTCCAAGTCTTCTCACATGTTCCCTTACTTGGAATGCCCTTTCACCAACACCCAGTTTCTGCCCACATTAAGCCTTAGCCTTTCCCCAGACCCACCTATATAGAGGCAAAAAATTGATAACTGGTTTTTACATATCTCTGATTCCTCCTCTCCTATGGCCTTTAGTAGTCCTGACAATCTACACGCATTAATTTAGTCCTTAATTAATACTTCCCTGTGTTGTTTCCTTTTTTTTAAAGGAAACTGTGTGAGGCAATGTTTTTTTTAACGATTTAATATATTTATTTCTAGAAGGGGAAGGGAGGGAGAAAGAGTAGAGAAACATCAATGTGTGGTTGCCTCCCACATGCCCCGCATTAGGGACCTGGCCCACAACCCAGGCATATGGTCTGACTGGGAATTGAACTGGTGACCACTTGATTTGCAGGCTGGCACTCAACCACTGAGTCACACCAGCCAGGGTGCCTGTATTATTTTCTTACTGTTTTATTCATTTCATTTACCATCTATTGCAGGCCAACTGTTTGCCATGACTGTGCTAGGTATTGGGCATAAAAAGTCCCAATACAGCAGAGACCTTGTTTGACTTGTTCATCTCTCTATCTCCAGAGTCTCACATGGTGACTGGCTCGTGGCAGACACCATAAACATTTGTTGCATAAACGTTCAATAGACTTTTCTCTCTATCATATGCTGAGCATCCAGAGACTAAGAACTGTTTTCATGTATTCTGGTGATTGAGAACACACTCCATGCCACACATTGTTCCAGACATGAAAACATTGTTCTAGACAACTTCCTTTACTTTTATGTTCCCTAGCACATTATCTTTATTATAATTCACCCAACAATTCTATGAAATAGGTCCTATCATTATCCCCATTTTATAGATGAGGAAATAAAGTCTCAAAAAGGTTGAATAATAGGCCCAAAGTCCAACAGTTACTGGGGTTTGAACCCAGGGGACCAGACTGTAGCCTGATCTTTTCACTACTTTGCTAGGGTGCCTCTAATCAGTACTTTTTGACTTGAACTAGAGAGATCAAGGAAGAGTAGTGTGGTGGCTCAAAACAAATCCATAAATATATATCAGGTAGAGGTTGTGCCTTATAAAAGGAACCCATTATTATACAATTTCTTGACCAACACCAGATATAATAGGTGCATGGTTCTATACTATAGAACATATACTATGGTATCATTTATTTCACTGAAACCATCCAATAAGAAAACGCTAAATAAAGGATATGGCCCACTAGGCCACCTTAGGAGACCTGCCAGAAGAGAACAGACATGGAAATTTCTAAATGTTGGTCACTTTACAAGACAGAAAATAAGCAATACACTTTTTAGGCTGGAGATTCATTTGTGGAACTCAATAATACCTGTTGTTATCAACAAGCTTGCCAAGGGATTAGCAGAAGAAAAGGAAAAGGGCTGAAATTAAAAAAAAAATAGGAGAGAGGAAAATGGAAAGGGGTGAATCTAATGGGATGAGGAGTGGTGGAAGCCACTAAGAGCTACCTTGGCTGCAGTGCTTCTACTGTGGAAGGGTTTTTAGTCCTGTGGGGCTCAGTGAAATGGAGATAGCAAGTCACCATTTGTCATATTCTGATTCAGGTTCCACATCAAGTAAATGGACTAGCACACAGCTCCCTGCCTTTAGAAGAAAGCTCAAGGCCCAGGTTGATGCTGTTTGTTGGGTGTGGTAATGGGGGATTTATGCCACTCTAGTGATGCATGATAAGATGTAGGGGGTGAAAGCAGCTATTAACACTGATTAACTGAAAAGTTGACCACCAGCACACACATCCATTGTTTCCACCAGCACTCTGTCTTTAGTCATGGGCTTTGTCTGGCTGGTTTCACAAGAGACAAACGCCATTACTGGAGACCAAATAACCTTATTTAGGCAGTGGTCAGATAATAGAGACGCTCCAGGTATTAGCCTGACTGCATTAGTTTGATTTGTACTACCATTCACCTTGTCCTGGGCATTAATGGAGACAAAGGCTTGGAATTACAGGAGCAGAGATAAGCTGTGGCTTAGAGTCTGTGTGTTTTGAGGGAAAGATAATTCTACCTTGCATTTCTATTGTCATCACATTTGATTTTTCCTCGAAGTTAAAGTCCACCTTTTTCTCCTGAATATACACATATCCTTTCCAAATTACTATCAATTGTAACTGATAACAAAAGTCATTGACTCGTGATTTCTTTTAACAAAGATAAAAACCTTTATCTTTTCGGTTTTTGGAAATTATTTTAGGGGAAATACACAATTGATTTTGTATATTATCTTGCTTCTTACATATTATAGACTAAATTCACAATATTTAATGATAGTGTTATTAATCTGAAAATATAAAAGGATGTGTAATTACAATTATAGTTATTTCTTTAATATTATAAATTCTAGTATTTAATTTTTTTCTGATTTCTGTTATTTGTTTCAGTTATAAAGGCATCATTTGCATTATAAAGGATTTGTTATGAATATAACAAAAACAAATACAACTCATTTCAATTATAGACAAAATTTGCACTGAGAAAAACTGAGATAATGATATTCTAGAAATACTATGTTTCTTCCCTCACCATACATTTTATAGGTGTGTTTAGTTTTTATAATTAAAAAAAAATTAAGTGTATTACTAGTCATTGATGAATGTATGTGATGCTGTTTAATTTTTAACTAAAGTCTACAATTTTATACAGAATCCTCACACTCCTCAGAGATTTGGGGATTAGGTTTAACTTTAGATAAATTCTAGATAAACAATGATTATTCTTTGAAAACTCTCCATTTGTGAAAAGTACTATTTCAAAAGTATTTATTAATATTAATATTATGGAATAGTTTGTTATAAACAGGACTTGAAATCTTTTCCCAAACTAAGCAAACATCAAGAAAGACAGAGCTATATGTCTGACATGGAGAGATGTCAGAAAGATGCACAGAATACCAAGTGTGATATTTTAAAAAAATAACAGAAAAAACAAATATTTATGCATGTGTGTATCTATGTATACATATATGTGTGTACATATATGTACATGCTCTTTTACACCAAAAGATCTATAAAATGTTTAATGATGGTTATCTGTGAAGGATGAGATTTGAGGAAGATTTCACTCTATTTTTATATTGCTTGAATTTTTCACAGTATGTAAATATGGCATTTGGGATTAAAGTAAAAGGCTATTTGAAAAAGCTTATACATCATGTGACACTTTTCCCTCCAACCCACTCCTCATGATTTCTGGTCCTCCAACTTAATGTAATTTCACGAGAACCTAATAAAGAGGAAAGAAAGCTCCTGGTGCTTCAAATTTTGTATTAATGAAAGCAGCTCTTTATATTGGAAAAGTGGCCCAGTATGACAGCAGAATGTTCCTTGGAAAACATTTAATGCCTCTGGTTGTCTTCCACTTACTGCCGTTGGGCCCCTTCTTTCCTCCATCCCTCTCTCCATCTCACCAATAGTGAAACAGCTTATTGCTGACCAGTTTTGGGGACACAGCTTTCTGCCACCATACGTGCTCTCAGTAAATGATTTTAAAAAGCTTCAAAATCTGAGTCATGCTACTTTTCCTCAGAGATAATATGCAAACTCCCTTTAGGCTTTCTCATGCAGTAGGAAAAAAGGAAAGAAAAAAAAAAACAGTAAGAACCTCCTACTCTGGTTAGCTCTGGAAGGGTAGAGGACAGAAGAATAGGAAATATAGAAAAAGGAAGCAAGGAAGAATTCAAATCAAATGGGCTTTCAGGAGACAAAGTCAGAGCCCTCAAGCTAACATTTCAAAAAGAACACCCACTTTGGCCTTCCATTAATTAACTGGAAAACAAATACCCAGATTTCTAGTGCAAGGACTCCTTTCTTGTGATGCTACTTAATCCTATTTGTGTCTTTAATTGATAGGTACAATGGGAAATGCAAAGAAAATACATAGTTTTTGTCCCAGAAAGTGCCCTGATTATATCCAGCAACTATGTTAGAGCACATACACAAGGCAGGTCGGTTATCTCACCTTCTCAGTCAACATATTACTTGTAACAAAATACACAGCTGACTGGAAGTCATTACACTAGAAATAGATATAAGCCAAATGATCATGGTCACTTTAATGAGTAAAATTAAAGTACAGCATTAAATAATTTTTATACTTCTACTTTGGTATAATGACTTTGCTTTAAAAAAAAGCTTAAACTGGCATTCTATAAGGATTTGTATTGACATACGGTGAAAAATTTTCACTGCTTTATGCCAGAAGTCAGGAGGAACTAAAGATTTATGAATAAATAATCTATAACATATTAAAGCATAATCGTGTTTCAAAATGCATTTGAAGGAAACTAACTGAAACAAATCACAGCTCTGTGCCATTCCACAGACTAATTTACTTGAAGTAGTTTGTAAACATAATTCAGTTTATGGAGCCACTTAGTCATGAGCTTACTGATTTTAGCAAACTAATTTATTAGATTAAATTTGCTCACTGAAAAAATAGCTGGCTTTTTCTGAAAATGTTTATTAAAATACATAAGAAAGGCCTTTTGTATTTAAAAGTGCCCAAGTATAATAGGTACCATGGTATAATAGTAATTATTTACATTATATTTTCAGAAAAATGACAATGTTCAGATTAAATGCAGAAAAAAAATCATACTTTTAAAACTTGGTATTTCCATTGATTCTTCATGTTCTGCAATTGGAAGATAATTTCACATGTTTAGTGTTCTATCTATTCCAAGAGATTTGTGTTGAAATTTTTTTTTGCCATTAGAAACTGTGATTCTCTGTGGGACCTCCTCAGTTTTGCACGTCGATTTTGGAACCAGATCTGAAGTTAAGGAGAAATAAAATAGATCTCAGAAACATTATTTCATTATTCTTAACATTCTTAACATTTCAATTGTCAGGAATAATAACTAAATTTGAAAATTACCTGGATTCTGTCTTCTTCTAGATTCAATTTTCGAGCTAAGTCTTCTCTGATATCAATGCCAGGATAGCAGTTTACTCTAAAGACATTTTCCAACACTTCAATCTAAGAATAAGGAAATAGTTATTTAAAATGTTGATTTTGATATGTCATAAAAAATGGACTTGGACTATTCAGAAACTGTTAAAAATGATACATCCTATTGTTTCATTAATAAGGCCTGAATTGAAATCCCAAGTGAATGGGCTTTTGCTCAACAGGGTGTTAGTTAAAGCCTTTGTAATATTATTATTAGTTGAAAAAAACTCCCACCTGGTTTTGAGTAAAAGCAGTTCTTGGTCTTCTGCCTCTATACCAACTCAACTCTCTTTTCAAAGACAGTCTTTCTGAGGCTGTAAAGTAATTTTCATATTTCAAAACTCTTTCTTCTGGCACTGGGTAATCCATGGTACAAGGCAGTAAGAACCCATTAGGAAAGCTTGGGACTGGTAGACACAGATTAATATCTTTCTCTAAAAACAGAAAAATAAACCCCATCTTAGATGTCCAATCCTGTATTCCACAAAGTTCTATAAGAATTTCAAGAACTTGTCTTTACTTTTCCTAGTGGCATTTTTCTAGATTTCACAAGAGAACTGACCTCCCATCAAGCAAAAAGCAAACAAAAATGAAGATCCTGCCTTGGTGATGGAGAACATTTTGGCCTCTGAATGTCATTTATATTTCAGTGAAAAACGACAGTATCTGATGTGTCAAATAAACAGAGATCTTCTGAAGTAAATGCAGGTGCTTGGCATTTCCTGTGAGTGCATGCTATACCTACTTGGATTCAAGGCCGATACTCTTTTTATTTCCCATAGGACTCAGCTGGAGGCATTAAAAGTCTTAGGTACCTCAGTAACATAACTGGATGAAACTACAATTTCTTTCTAACTCTAAGTAGTATAAAATTAAAGGATGAATTAAACAGTGCAAAAGAAATAAAGAGTTGAAAACATTAAGCATACCTGAGGAGCTGCAGGTGTCTGCCCAGGGCCTGTGGGGTTTCATGGATGGAACACAGTCTTTCTTCTGGTCCAATCCTAAAATGCTTTCAATTGAAAAGGAGCAGGGCGAGGGTTTGCTTTCCCCAAGCTGAGCACCTTCCTGAAGGCTAGGAGACATCCTCATGGGGACTACACAGGTCGACAGCTCTGGCCTCTGTGTACCTCTTGGCTGGCTCTGCACCCACACGAACAGGGCTGGGATCTTCCTGCAGTTCACCTTAGGGATCTGCTGACAAGGGGGCTGGATTTAGAACGTCACTAATTAAAAATCCTGTCTTAGAAAGTTTTAGCATGTCAATGAATACCCAGCCAGCAGCTTTAGGAGTTAATTGTTTATTTGTTTGCAAGTAATTAGCAACTAATGGCTACACCAGGGGGGCCACCTACAGGGACAAAAGTGTTATCTCTGCTAAGCAGAACACAGACTTAACTTTTTTGAAAGAAGTGATGCACAAACTAGCACTTCTTTTTTATTTGAAATCATTAATGTATAAAATCATGCTTTTTATTCTGAAGTTTATACTTTCACGGATTCCAGTTACCTAAACATACAGGCAAGATAGGAAAGCAGTCAAGTAATAAATAATCTAATTTAAGTGAATTTTCTTCCAAGGGAATTGGAAAAAGTAATAATCTCTTAATGCTATTATGATAATTCTGATGAAAATGCCTGTTTTTCATATGCATATATAATAGTAAATGCTGTCAATGAAAACAATAGTATTTGGAGTGCAGCATACTGGAAAAGGTTGGCAATGTTATTAACACTGAGTGTAACTGTTCCAAGTACTTGGATTAATGCATAAGGAACAGTTTCACCAAGTATTTTAAATAATTAATAAGATAATTCCCTTCTTTCACTTTTTGTTTTAAATGAGAGAGATACAAGTTTATATGAAGATTCATACTGAACCATCTCCAAGCAATTTAAAAGTATGACTTCAATCTAAGGAGAATTTCTTACCACAGTTATTTCAAAGAATATAGTGTACTGTATTTTTTAAAGAAAAATTCTCTGAGGCACTGGGGATTTCCATGAAGACAATAGGTTTGTAAAAAATAATCAAGAACAGAATGTTTTAATTTTGTAATCCTACAAAAACTTGAAATTAAAAGAGAAATACAGCTGCTAATTGGAAAGATTTTGAAGTGGCCACTCTCAGCAAAAGGTATGATACTTTTAGTTCTTGTATCTACTGCAACATTTCTTCCAGTACCTTCCTAATGAGAAATTTAAGTGATGAGCTTTATCATGCTTTTAAACAGCTACTAGACTTTTCTCTGGGAAAAGTAGTCTCTGCTCATACAGGAAATAGCCTTTACAGGATGGAGCTCAATCTCATCAGATTTTGTCCTAGCACGATGTCATAAATAATAAGCTAAATTCTCATGCAAGCTCTAGAGTGAACAAAAGAGTCACACACAAAACATCAACAAGCACACACAGGATGTGTGTAAGGATATACAAGTAAAGCCATGCTGAGAATGAATAAAGTAGTAAACATTTATACCTCATGGAGGTTTCTGTGCAAAAATGGGGGCGACTTTAATCTGGGAAGACTTGTAGGAAGACATAATTTATGCCCTTCCCAGATTCCTTTCTCTCTTTTGAAACATTTATTCATTCATCTATCCACTCATTCTACAATTGGTTGAATACCTATTCCATACTAGAATAAACAAAATAGGATCCTTGCCCTCATAAAGCTCACCATGGTGCTGGGTGGGGTGGAGGTGGAAAGGCAGGCAATAAACAATAGTAAATAAATAAGTAAATTATTTCATACATTAATCAGTTCGAAGAACGAAAAAGGGCAACAGATAAGCCAGGTGAACTGTATCATCAATGCACAAGGTGGGAAGAGGCCTCACTGAGACTCTGACCCCCACAGTGTAGTGCCTCAGAGGTGCAAGTTGAAAAGATGCTATGGCACATGCTGAACCAACTCCAGTCTTCAATTTCTTCTTTACCAACAAGAACATTCCAATATTTTTATTCATCTTGAGTTTTTATCTGGATTTGATGAAAAGGTAGGAAAAAATTTCTCTGAAAACTGGGGTAAATGTTTTCTCATGTATTCACTCAATAGATTTTTATAGAGAACTTAGTATGTGCCAGACACCATTCCAGGCAGTTGAGAAAACAGAGACCAAGAGTTCAGTCATAATTTGCAGAAGTCACCAAGTAGCAAATGGCAGAGCCTTGACTTGGATTTTCTGTTTGCAAACTCTCTGTCCTATTGACTTTACCAAGTAATGGCCACTGTAACATCTTCACTAATGATTTCAAAATCAAGTACATCAAGTGTACTGATCAATTAAGAAAAAGGTGAAACCTTGCAAATGATATATCCTTCATATCTTTCAACAGCTATTTTGATATGAGAAATCAAGTTGATAATTGACACCGAAGAGATTCCAGAAAGCATAAAATTGGATAGTCTATTATAAACATCTATATGTATAAATATTATAAACTTGTAAATCCACCCAGGTTTGATTTTTTTTTGAATCCTCACTAAAGGACAGGCTTATTGATTTTTAGGGAGTGAAACATCATTGTGAGAGAGAAACATCAATTGGTTTGCCTACTGGAGACCAAGGCCACAACCTAGGTGTGTGCCCTGACTGGGAATAGAACCTGCAGCCCTTCAGTTTATAGGACAATGCTCCAACCAACTGAGCCACACAGGCGTGGGCCGCCCAGGTTTTGATAATTTATTTTCTAATTGTGTATTACAATTAAATCCCAAATCATTAAAATCAGGAAAAATGCTCAATGTCTTACTTAGATGTTTTGGCAGAGATTTTTATAAATCAACCATATAATCATAACGTTCATTCACAGTGTGAGCCTAATAACAAAGAAATGCAAGAAGTAAAGCTCTAATGACACTTGTACCTTATTTTCACATAGGATTTACACTGTTCTATTTGAGACTGTCAATATTTTTAAATGTTAAAACACGTTTTCTAAAATAAAAGTTTATTTCTTACTATAATACATTCAGTGTCTCCTAAAACAACGCCAAAACAGACATGCAATAAATATTTGTTGTATGAGAAAATAAATAGATGGATGGATGGGACTAGGAAGAGGACATATGTAAATTGGACAGGGAATGTAAATGCTGTGAGATTACTATTGTTGCCATTGTTTTAAAATTTTTTTTTTCAGGTAAGTTTACATTCAGTATTATTTTGTTTTAGTTTCTGGTGTACAGCATACTGGACAATCATATACGTTACAAAGTGTTCCCCTTGATATTTCCATACCCTCCTAGCACCATACATGGTTATTATAATATTATTGACTATATTCCCTATGCTGTACTTTACATCTCCACGACTATTTTATAACTACCAATTTGTACTTTGTAATCCCTTTACTTTTTTCACCCTGCCCTCAGCCCTCTCCCATCCGGCTTTTAGTGTGTAAAGTACTCCCAATTTTCTATGAAATACTTATATATGAGTCCAGGGTAATCCACAAATTAGAAGACATTATGGCATTCTGTACTAAAATTTAATACAAAGTGAGATGGAGGATTCATTTAAAAAATCTGAGTTTAAAATTTAAAAATCCTGAGTCATGTTGAACAATTCACGCCTGTGGCACTCTCTTTCCATTGTTGTTACTTGAGACACATGGTATCTTTCCAGTGTTCACAAGGTTTGGGAGAGTTCAGACTGTTTCACAAACACTTCTACCTCTCCCAGCACCCATCGCAGTGCCTGTCACACAGGAGATATTAAATAAAGGTTTACTGAATATGTTCACTTTATTTATAGTATTTTAAAAACCTTCCAGCCTTTATGCTCAAATCTCAAGAGTATGGTTTCATATTTTTACATTTTCAAATCGGTTAAAATTGTTTTCAGTAAAGTGTAGTGTTTTGCACATAGTACGCCCTAGATTTTAAAAACTGATATAAACTCATTTGAAACACAAACGCATTTTTATTTTAAAAAGGATTAATTCAATACCATAATAATAGAGTAAAAGACAATAGTCTCCTTCAATTCTACCACGTTTTTACTCTCCAACCCACTGGTTACCACTACTAGCAGTTTAGTGCCTTTCCTTCCTGTCTTTTTTAAAGGCCTTCACATAAATAGGTGGATGCACACAAACACATTTTTATCCACATGGAGTCAGACGTGTATTGTTCTGCCATGTGGTTCACGACCCTCCCACCCCCATCCTATATACAATGTCAGTACACGTAGCTCTATCTTCATTCTTCAACAGTTGCTTGGTGCTAGACATCAAGTGAATGAACCATAATTTACTGAACAACATCCCTGATAATGGGTACTTAGGGCTGTCTCCAATTTTTTTCTACTATAACACATTATGGCAACGAACATCTTTCACCTACATATTAGCACACATGCAGTATCTCTATGGAAAATTTTCTTTGGAAGTATATCATTTTTTGGTGCATGCTGCCATATTTCCTTCTGAGAAATCTTTATAATGAACACTCCCACCTAATATAGTCCTTGTCCTTATGTCCTCCCCAGATTGACATTAAGAACAGACAACACAGGGCTAGGCTAAATTAGACTCAGGTTCTCTCCAGATTCAATATTCAAAGATAAACAGTTTAGAAGGGGGCACAGGGGAGGGCAATGGGGACACCTGCAATAGTGTCAACAATAACAAAAAAGGGAAAAAAAGGCTCTGAGGGGCTCAGGCCTTTACTTTAGCGCCATTTAATCTAACCATTGTAGACTAAATGGGAGAACCTAATTCGTATTTATAACATTGTTTCTAGGGCATAAATATTATGGGTCTCAAAGTTTAAGAATAAACTTTTCAATCATAACAAACATTTACTGAACTCCAGCATATGTCAGGGGTACACTGGGTACCCAGGAAATGAAATGATTTCTGCCCTAAAGAAACTTATGATCAAGAAGATAGTGATTAATATTAATTTTGTTAGGTGTGATTATGATTATGTTAAAAAATGCTCACAAACTACCAAGTTTACTATTGACAGTGTTCATTTGCCATACTTTATGATACCTCATATCACTAACTCAGCTTCCTCAACATTTGTTTCAAGTCACAACTTTTTTAAAAAAGACTTTACTTACTTACTTATTTTTAGAGAGAGGAGAAGGGAGGGAGAATGAGGGAGAGAAACATCATTGATGTTGCCTCTGCAGCATCCCACACCAGGGATGCAGCTCCACAACCCAGGCATGTGCCCTGACTGGGAACTGAACCAGTGACCCTTCGCTTTGCGGGCCTGTGCTCAATCCACTGAGCCACACCAGCCAGGACTCAAATTACAACTTCTAGTAAAGGTGTGTTTATCCAAAACCAGTAAAATCAAAGTACTCACAATAGACCACAAGGTTTCACACGATCTGGCCTCTTCTTCCTCCCTCCTGGCACCCTGGTCCCTATGCAATTCTTGAAACAGGCCAGACCGCTCCTGCCTTAAGGCTTAAGGCCTCTGCCCTAGTGGTTCCCCTACCTGGAATGCTTTTTCCCCACATGTTCCCATGGTTTACTTCAAGTTTTTGTTCAGATGTCTCCTCTCTCTCTCTTTTTTTAGATTTTTAGAGAGAGAGAAACATTGACGTGAGAAACATTGAGCTACCATGGCCAGAGCAGATCTCTCATCAATGAAGCCTACCCTGATGAGCCTATATAAAATTGCAACTGCTGCCCTGGCCAGTGTGGCTCAGGTGGTTGGAGTGTCATCCCATATACCACAAGGTAGGGAGTCTGATTTGCAGTCAGGGCACATACCTAGGCTGTGCTTTCGATTCTTGGTCAGGGAATAAGCCTGGGTTGCGGGTTTGATCCCAGGTCCAGGTGCATGTGGGAGGCAGTGGATTGATGTTTCTCTCTCACATCAATGTCTGTCTCTCTCCCTTTCTCTTTCTCTTAAAGCAGTGAAAAAGTATCCTTGGGTGAGGATTAAAAAAAAAGTTAAAATTGCAACTGCCCTTTCACCCCATTCCCTACTCTATTTTCTATAGCACTTACCACTTTCTAATATACTGCAGTTCTAATAAGACTTATATTTATTTTTATCATTTCTCTTTATTCTTACCATCCCCACTAAACTGGAGCTCTACAAGGGTAGAGATTTTTTAAATATCTTGTTCATCACCTGGTAAATATTTGTTGAATGAAGACAACCATTTCCTGAGGTAGTACTTTAAATCTCAAAACTAAATTTATAGCACCATCTAGTGTTCTTAAAAGGATATGCTGCTTGACCCTCAGATTTATTTGCATTAGGCATGGTTTAATCAAATTCTTGGTTTTATTATTTTTTTTTAAACTGGCCTCTGTGGTTCTGTAAAAATTAAAATGTTTTCAGTGATTAAACAGTATAAAATATACTGACTCCTCTATGGGCAACCTCTTCTCTACCGACTTGCCCCAGAATTCTTGTGGGACTAGGAGTGTCATGAAGTTCTATGTCCTTTAACCTTAGGGCATCTCCCCTCCCCACTGACCAAAACCAAAATCAGGATAATAGACTTTGCTGTTTTGGTACCTACAACTGTTCTCCAGAATATCAAAATACATATTTACTGATTGCTCATTTTTTGAATTTAGTTCATCTCAGCTGCATGTTAAGAAAACAATTGAGCCCTGGCTCTTCGTTAGAGCAACATCCCAATAACTCTAAGGCTGTGGGTTTGATCCCTGGGCAGGGCACAAGCAAAAATCAACCAATAAATGCATGTGTAAGTGGAACAAATCAATGTTTCTCTCTCTCTCCCCACCCCCCAGTCCTCTCTCTTTTTAAAATCTATAAATAATTTTAAAAAAAAATTTAAGACAACAGCCCTGGCTGGTGTGGCTCAGTAGATTGAGTGCTGGGCTGGTAACCAAAGGGTTGCCCATTGGATTCCCAGTCAGGGCACATGCCTGGGTTGTGAGCCAGGCCCCTAGTTGGGAGCATATGAGAGGCAACAAATTGATGTTTCTATCACACATCAGTGTTTCTCTTCCTTTTCCCAACTCAAAAAATGAATAATAAATAAAATCTTTTTTCAAATTTAAGAAAACAATTGAATTATCTGTTAAAGTGAGTCCATTAAAAAGTGATTTATTAGGTAACATCCAGAATTATTTGCATGACACATTACACTCTTAAAGGGAGTATGAATTCTTCAGAATTTCAGATTTATTGGGTCTTTCAGGGGATATTTGTGGGCAAGAGGCTTCCCATACTTTCTGGGTGATTTTGGAAATGGTGACCCTCTCACTATCCTCCTGGGACCTAGGACTCCTTTCCTAAATGTTTACTTGACTCTAAATTTTCTAAAATACAAGGTTGCTTGGGAAAGAGAAATGATTATTCTCCATTTTGGATAGTGTTTTTCAACATGTGCTTTGAGGATTATTTTCTTTGACTCACCTAGGGCAACTCCCACCTGACTTCTGACCTCCAGCATCAGACTCTTACCCAGCTGTGCTAAGAAAACTGTATTCTAAAACAATCTTCTCCAGATGACTTGTAAAACTTAGGGGGATAATTTTGAAGAGTAAAGCATCAGTGTAATTTATGTTGTTGGGTTCTTTCCTATTGTAGACCACAGACTGGGACTTCAAGGAGTATCATGTAAAAACCTAATTATAAGATCAAATATAATTTTATAAGACTAATAATTTAACAAATCTATTTACAGGGTTTTACGTCCTTTTATTATAAATTATAATGTGTGAAACATCTCACTGAATTATATGTGTGAAACGTCTCAAATACTTCTTTGGTGAATGTTGTTTAATCCTGCCTTGCCGACCATAAAGTTAACCAGCTGCCCAAAGTTTTTAGTATGCTACCCACATGGGAGTCTCCAGTAACCCCTGAGGCATTCTCTCTGAACAAGTCTCATTTCCTGTTTAAAAGGAACTGATTTTGGTCAACTGTACACAATTTAGGTTGATTAAACTTAAACTGGTTGTCAAAGGAGACTGTAATTCTGCAGCTTTAGAGATATTTTAAAATAGAAAATATAATCATCTTTTTGGGTGAGCAGAGTGTACAGCAGTCTAAAGATACAGGATCCAAATAGGTCTTTTAAGGTTCTTTCTAGTTTTATAATTTGACTAAACTACCTCTAAAATAAATCAATAAATTTTTAATAAAAATTTAAGACAATAGTTGTATTATCAGTTAAAGTGAGTCCATTAAAAAGTGATAATTAACTGTCAATTTGTTCTTGTTTGTTTCATTTTTTTAATCAGCAGAGCTTGGTAAGAATTCCTTGTCCCTCCTGATAATATAATAGCCTCTTGAGAATCCTTTATAAAAATACAGTTTAGAAGCACATAACATACAAAGGAGGAAACCGTTTAACTTGATGATAATACCCCACCCAGATAATTCAGATACCTAGTACAGTTTTTCAGTGGACCTATTTGGTTTGGCCAACTGGCCAAATTCCTTCAGTAATACCACAGGATTACTCCTTTTTCTTACACTTTATTTTTACTTTTCACATACTCTTCATTGTTATCAATTGCCACTGTCTTTCTTTTCTTCACTTATTATCTAAATCACAGTTCAACCAAGGTCACTTACCTTGAAAGTCTGCCTTCCTTAGAGCCAGGTTGCATGCCACTGTGCCTCCAGAGTGAGAAAGAAATAGCGAAGGACAAACTTAGGTTGCTGGGATCTGTAGATGTTGGGGGTACATCGAAGCAGCTGGGAACTAGTAATACTGGGTAAGAACTAACTCCAGACACCTTTCAAAAACTAAAGATCTCTTCCAGAGGGTGACTAGTTTATAAACCATCTAAGGGGAGAGCTTTTATTTAAAGGTTGTAACACCAAGGATAATATTCTGTGAAACTACTGCAAGTCCACCTGGTAAAGGATTAAAAACCCGATTTACCATTTTTCAAGAAATTGTGGGAAAAATCTAGCATTTTAGTTGAAAATATGTAACTTCCATTCCAGTTACTGTATCTGGATTCGTTCCAGGGTAGCTGTGGAACCAGGTTAACTAATAATCTTTACTCGGCATTTCTTCTATTTCTTGAATGAAAATGGGATGAAGTGGTAAGATTAATGGCTAGATTTTTAGAAGACACTAACAACTTGCCTTTTACCTGTAACGAAAGCTTCTGTCTTCAGAGAATAAACGAGGCAGCGTCAGGTTGGGAAAGATGGACAATGATGCAGGAGTTCTAATCCAGACCAAATTCGAGTAGTACAGCTTCATTTTTCCTTACTGTAAAATTAGAGGCTGAAGAAGCTATTTAAAGTTTCTTCCAAAACTTTCTGATCAAACAGAAATGCTACTCAGTTACCAACATAATTAACTAGTGTATCCTGATTTTTAAAATATATTTTCATTTGTGATTTAAAAGAAATATGGACGTCTAAATTGTAGCATGTTAGTCCTTCAAGAGCAGGTGATAATTAATGAATTGGCAACAAAGTCACATGTTTTAAGCTGAATATACTGACACCTAAGTGTCCAGAAAAAATAATCTCGAGTCTGCTGTCCACGAGTTCACGGGAAAGCCCTGTTAATGGCGCAAATTCGGATCCCACAGACCTCCGGGTTAACCAGCGTCATTTTGCTGGAGGGGGGAGACTGGACGCTACGGGGAGGGAGGCTACAGCACTAGGGCTTCTTCATGATCTCTGAGGAAAAAATGTTGAAGAAAAACTAAAACGGTCCCAAATTCCCCAGTGGGGTCCCGACTCAAGGTTCCCGGAGACGCAAGCGGTGGTGGCAGCCTCCTACAATTTACATTCAAAGGCGCGCGCGCGCGGTGGGTGCCCAAAGTAAGCAGGCATCACTGCTTCCCGGCACTCGAGGCCAGAGCTCGCCTAGAAACTCCCGGAGGCCAAAGAACCTCCCGGTCAACCCCGACGCGCTGACAGGCATCACTGCCAGCCAATGAGAGCGCCAGGAGGCGGAGCAGCAAGACCAAGGGGGCGGGATTTCCCGCCAGACCGCCGGGCTCTTGGCGAGGTCTGGGCGGGCGGGGACTGCGGCCGAGCCAGCAAGAGAGGGTGGGTCCGAGTGGGGAGCTGTGGGCGGCCGTCGCGTCTCCAGCTGCTGACCTCCCTCCGCCACGATGCCGGGGATAGACAAGCTGCCCATCGAGGAGACGCTGGAGGACAGCCCTCAGGTAAGGTGCGGGTGGCGGCGGGCAGCGAGGGAAGGAGCGGGGCGGGCCGACCTCAGGCCTGACGTCGTCGCGGCCGCAGGTGCCCGCCCCGGCCCAGGTGGGCGCCGCCGCCCTGTGCCCTCACCCGGGGCGTGCGCGCCCCAGAGCTGCTGAGGCTGGGCCCTGGCCCGCGGCTGGCGTGGGCACTAGCTAATGTTAGGCCGAGAGCCGCGCGCAGGGTCTGGGAAGTCGGCGGTCGCCTTCGCTGGTGGGCCCGGTGGTCAATACGTGCGCGGGGCTTTTTTTTTTTTTTTTTATTTTGACGATAGGTGCGTATTTATCGCCGTGATGTGAGGTGATAAATCCCGACCCTGGAATTTTCTCCCGGAAAACCTCTTCGGAGAAAATGCAGTAGGAGAAAGAACCAGGTTGACTTATGTGATAATTTCTGTGCAAGCCAGGGAAGGAGATGGATAGTTTTTCTTCGGGAGATGCTGAGAGACTGTTCACAGGACGCTGTAGTGAGTCATCGGGGAAGCTCGTCTTGGTTCCAGAGTCTACCCGGTTGGTGTGCCCAGGGTCGTGGCCGTGACTGTAGCCACTGTCACTCGAGCTGTGCACGGCATGTGATGGACGGCGCCTTCGCTGTTCCACGAGTGCTGTGTTGCTCCTTGCAGACTTGCCCCTAATAAACTCATCAAAATAAAAGCCCTGTGTTCTGTATTTTGCGCTTTGGGAATGATGCTGGTGTGATTGCTTTAGCTAAAGACAATCTAGGAAAACAACCATTTGTTATATTTTTAGTACTGAAGAATGAAACCAGCGGTATTAAAAGCGTGGTGGGGGCTGTAACTGACAGAGAAACTTCATCGTTAAGTCGGTCTTACACAATAATTTAAGCTATTTAAGACCACCTTGATGTTTGGTTACCTCTTAAAATGAAGACAATGTTCTGAAATGTTCATGTAGAACTACAGTTGCACGTATTTCATGTGTCTTGGCATTTAATATGGCCTCAAAAGGACGGGAGGAAGAGTTAGATCCCCCTTTCCTGGGTTGCATGTCTGCCATGGATATGTGCCAAATTGAAATTGGGCTCTGATTGTGGAATTGATTTGTTTTTTTTCCATGCTGAAAGTTATCTTCACAGGCCAGTTGCTTGCTGCTAGTGTACTCTTATCGGCCTATACTGATACAAAGAGATACCCACATCTTGGCTTATTTGACTGCTGGAATAGCCAGTTCAGATTATTAATGTCTGCAGTGTAAAGTTATCAGCTGTATTTGTTTCAGACATTTTGCAAAAATTTTGTGGGCTGTATTGGTCAGGCGCACTTTGTCATTTTACTTTTTTATTATCTAAGCTGCCTTACTCTTTTACCGGCTTGATTTTTATAGCCCATAAAGATGATACATAGCTCAAGTGTGTTGTACAGTGCCGTAGCCATGGTTTGTGAGGAGGATATAATCTCTTGGCTCATTTCTTGAACTTTTCATACAGTTAGTTTACAACCTGAACATTAGTGTCCTAATTTTTTTACAAGAACATGCTACATTAGTACTAGTTTTACAGTAATTCTTAAAAATGTTTTATTTATTTATTTTTAGAGAGAGGGGAAGGGAAGGAGAAAGAGGGGACAGAAACACCAATGTGTGGTTGCCTCTCATGTGTCCCCTACTGAGGACCTGGCCTGCAACCCAGGCATGTGCCCTGACGGGGAATTGAACCAGGGACCCTTTGCTTCACAGGCCCATGCTCAATCCACTGAGCTATACCAGCCAGGGCGTATTACAGTAATTTTTAATGAAATATCCACATTGATACTTCATTTTCTGAAAGTAATATCAGTAGTCTTGAACTAGATAACATTTATTTGGGAAAATTAGTTGGTGACAACTGGGAGTTGGAAAGGAAAGACACTTGGAAGTAATTCTTAGAGAAAACCTGTGACAAAATGGAAATCCCTGGATCTGGGATTCAGGATATACGGGTTTTAATCTTCACTGCCACTTCAGCTTTAGGGCAAATTACTCAACTTCTCTGAACCACCACTGTTACAGATCATAAATGTTTTTATTTTTGTACCTGGTTATAAAAATAATATTTACTTAAGAAAAAAATTGGAAATACAGAAAGAAAAACAGGTATTTGCCATGTACCCAATAGCAAACCTTATTAACCTTGTTTGCTTTCTTTTTTTCTAATTTTTTTCTCTTACACATTTTAATATAGTGGAGATGATATCATACATATGACTTTTTGGCTTTAATTTAACATTATGGCTTAAGTACCTTCACATATTACATTCTGAATAAAAGAACTTAAAGATTGCATGTTTCCTTAACTGACTTAATAGTTGTCCTATTGGACTTTCAGAGTTTTTTCCCAAATTTTGCTTTTGTATATAGAGCTGAGATTCATGCTTTTGGGCATAAATTTTTGTTTTCATTTAGACTGTTTAGGATAGAATCCAAGAAGTCAAGTAACAAAGGGTATGGAAACTTTTAAAGCTCCTGATAAAAGTTTTTATTAGATCATTTGGTACTAATCATTTTTAAAAAGCCTGCCAGTTGCCATGTAAAAAAATTACAGCCAAGGAGTCATGAAAGACTGTCCTAAATTACAGTTATTCTTTTTTTAGTTTTGATTTATAGAAACTATTAAATTAGGAAGGAATCTGCAAGTTCAAATCCAGCAGATCAAACAGCCCTTTTTAGAATTACCATGTCAAACAACACATTCTGCAAAAGATCATCTATTGAGGCAAAAAATCTTAAGACTACACTAAATGCCTTGTCCATCCTTATATAGTGTTATGAAAATCAGAAACAAAGTGAAACTTCCTAATTAGTAAGAACAGATATGATCTTTTTTTTTTTAATATTTATTTATTTTTAGAGAGAGAGGAAGGGAGGGAGAAAGAGAGGGAGAGAAACATCAATGTGTGGTTGCCTCCCACATGGCCCCCACTGGGGGACCTGGCCCGCAACCCAGGCATGCGCCCTGACCAGGAATCGAACCGACAACCCTTTGGTTCGCAGCCTGCACTCAATCCACTGAGCCACACCAGCCAGGGCAGAACAGATATGATCTTTAAAAAATAATTGACTTTATATGTAGATAAATATCTTATTCATGATTGTTCATCCATTCTAGAACTGGGAAGACAAACTTCAATCACCAACAGTGGCTTCTTTCTTTGTCATAATATGAAAAATATGTCAGATTATTATACATTTTTTCCTCACTTTTTCACATCTTTGTTATCTATTGTCAAGTCCGCGTACAGCTGATGATGTTTTACTTGTAATTGCTTGCCAGTGTACACACTTAGTTGTTTCTCCTAGTGGCATAACTAACTGGCCAAGTGTGACCTCTCTGTGTTCACCCAACAAATCAATGTAACAACAACTTGAAGCATTATCAGACCTGTCTGTTGTTTGAAAGTATTCCTTTGACACCTTGTGAGATGAAGCAAGTGCCACCATCAAAACTTGCTGAGCCCTAGCTGGGTGGCTCAGTTGATTCTAGCATCATCCCCATACACCAAGGTTGTGGGTTCAATCCCCAGTCAGGGCACATTCAAGAATCAACCAATGAATGCATAAATAAATGGAACAACAAATCGGTGTGTTTCTCTCCCCCTCCT
>PVKM010016469.1:0-26847 GCA_004027735.1 Carollia perspicillata
CAAACAGTAGGGGACAGACATCTGAAATGAAAAATCAGAGTTGTCCAGGAAGCCAGCATTGCTCTCTGTTTCACTTTAGGAAACAGAGGAAATATGCACCATGAGAGAGCAAAGCTTCAGGAAATATGCACCATGTCCACACCTTGCCAAGGTGCACAAACCAATGGACTGTCCTATACTCCACTCAAAGAAAAGCTTTTTCCACTCAGGGGTTGCAGAAGTTGTCAAAGTAGAGATCTGGTGGGAAGCTGCTGTCATCACTTGGAAGCTACAAGTCTGCATTGAGCCATTTAGTTTATTCAGCAATTATTTACTGAACACCTTCTCCTTTCCCAGGCACTTACCTACAGTGGTGAACTAAACAGACAGAACTTGCTGCCTAATGGGGGAAGCAAACATCAAACATTTAAATGTATGAGTGCAAATTGTGCTAAGTGGCAAGAAAAAAATGACACAGAGGGAGAGGGCGAGGACCCCCTATCTTAGTTGCGGGTGGGAAGAAGGCATTTTGGCCGAGGATAAAAATGGTGGGTTTTACTATTTGTCCCTGTTAGCAGTTCACATGTATTTATGATTAAATAGCAGTAATCAGAAATTCTAAATGAAGTATTACATTTGATTAGAGCATAGTGTTTTCTAGGGGAATGTGTCAAGCCTGTTCTTCCAAAATGTTCTCTTCTAAAGGGGACCCTAGTTCACTGCTGGTGGGATTGCAGACTGGTACAACCACTATGGAAAACAGTATGGAATTTTTCTCAGAAAACTAAAAATGGAACTGCCTTTTGACCCAGCAATTCCACTGCTAGGATTATATCCCAAGAACCCTGAAACACCATTCCAAAAGAACCTATGCACCCTGATGTTCATAGCAGTACAATTTACAATAGCCAAGTGTTGGAAGCAACCTAGGTGTCCATCAGTAAATGAATGGATCAGAAAACTATGGTACATATACACAATGGAATTCTTTGTGGCAGAAAGAAAGAAGGAGCCCCTACCCAATGCAACAGCATTGATGGAACTGGAAAGCATTATGCTCAGTGAAATAAGCCAGGCGGTGAAAGAAAAATACCATATGATCTCACCTTTAACAGGAACCTAAGCAACAAAACAAACAAGCAAGCAAAATATAACCAAAGACATTGAAATAGAAAATGGGATGACAGTAACCAGAGGGGAGAGGGGAGGGAATTTCAGGGAAAAAGGGAGGGGATTATAGGAATGAGTATAAAGGACACATGGACAAAAACTAAGGGGGGTGGAAATGGGAGGGAGGTGGGGAGCACGGGGGGGTGGTGGACTGGGACGGGAGTAAAAGACAGAAATCTGTACTTGAATAACAATTAAAATTTTAAAAAATGTGAAAAAAAAACCCCAAAATGTTCTCTTCTTTAGATGGCGCTTGACCCTTTCCCCAAGTAGAGCTTAGAATTTGTTTAAACAGACTACTCTGGGAGTCTTCACTGTTTACTGGACTAGAGGTTTGTGTATAATGCTTTCTCTAAGTGGTCATCTGTCCTCTGAGAGCTTCTTGTTAGCAGAATTGTGAAGAGCTCTCACAGAGGAGTCCTTCCTTTGTTTTCTGCTTTCTTTTTCTCTGTGATTAATCCCTCTGTTTCTAAATTCTACTTTAAAGCAGGGAAGTGAAGGGAATCAGAAGGACGAGGGAGGAAATTTTTTGTGGCAATGAATGGTTTACTAGTAGGAGTGTTTTTCTCCAAAACAAATTCCTAACGTTTTCCTCAAGAAAGCAAGGAAGTGAATATGGTTATAAGGACATTGTACACACAGAACAGTCTGGCTAGACCGCATGGGATGAACTGAGACAAAGCCTGTGTTTCCTCTGTGATGTAGCGTCTGCTTAATGTCTGCTAGGAGTGCTTGACATCTACCTGTTCAAGCCGTCAGTTGTCCATTTAACCTTGATAAAAATTACCCCTCATTGCCGCACGGCGCAGGAGACGTAGTGGTCAGTGTACACTGCATTAAGGAACATGGTTTCCGGCTTCTCTTTTGGCACTGTTGTCACCTCGGGTAAGTCGCTTGCTGCTCTCTTCCTCGGTCTCTCTAGCTGCAAGAGGAGGGTAGCGACAATACCTGCCTCACTGCCTCTCGGAATTACTGTGGCAATAGGTGAAGTAAACTTAAGATGTTCTCCGACAATAAAAGCCTTCACATTTAATCAGTTAGTATCATTGCCATTTGTTTGTTTTTGAGTTTTTGGTTGTGACTGATCGTAGATCGTAAAACCATTCTCCCCAAATTCATTTATCCCGAGGTCAAGATTCATAATATCTTGCCTGCATACCTGCCTGAGTGAAAGTTTTACAACATGGCCACTACCAGTGCGAGTACTCCTGGTGGTTGGATGGATTAGAAAGGTGTGTCATTTGAATTTCAGCTCTCACCGTCCACTGCTAAGGTACCCTGGGGGAATTTATTCTCCCTGTGCTTCCGTTTTCCCATCTGTAAAATGGTTTTAAGGATAAATGATAAAGATTACTCAAAGTGTTTAACACACTGCCAACTGTTATGATAGGCTTTTAATAAGTGCTAGTGCTCTCCCCCTGAAACAAACAGTAGGGAACCCAGTATTTGCAAAACAGATTTTTAAAAAGTAAAAGATTCCTGAGGGGTTATGATTAATACAAATTTATTTTTATTTACCGTTATTTTTATTGTTGGCATTATTACAGATGTCCCCATTTCCCCTTCTCTTGCCCACCTCCACCCAGCCTCCTCCCCCTTCCCCCTTCCCTCTGGCCATTACCATGCGGTTGTCTGTGTCCATGGATTATACATGTATGTTCTTTGGCTAATCCCTTCCCCTTCTTTCATCCAGTTCCCCTTCCCCCTCCCCTCTGACAGGGGTATCCGTGCCTCTGTTTCTATTTCGTCCATCAGTTTATTTTGTTCATTAAATTCTGTATATAAGTGAGATCACATGGTATTTGTTTTTCACTGCCTGGCTTATTTCACTTCGCATAATAACCTCCAGCTCCACCCATGCTGTCGCAAAAGGTGCGGTTTCCTTCTTTTTTATGGATGAGTAATATTGCACTGTGTAAATCTACCAAAGCGTTTGTATCCACTCACCTACTGATGGGCACTAGGGCTGTTGCCAGATCTTGACTAGCTTCTTGTCAAATTTTGCTGCAGCTGAGAAAGTGAGGCGCATCTGTACTTGTTTTCTAATAGCATCATATTGGAAAACACTTTGTCTTTGTTTTGCATAGTTATTATTTATAGGTTTCTTGATGGATATATTATAGAATGTAATCTATTTTTATTTTATCACAATTTGAAATGTTACAACTTTAAATGATTTTTATTATTTATGTGGGATTTATATCCTATTTTCAGAAAAGTTTAAAAATTGTTTATAAGATTAAGCCCAGTAGAAAATATAGCATTTAAAAGTGACCTTGGAACAAAAATAAAAGCAGGAAAATCTGGAGGTGCAAAATACCGCTAAGGGAGAAGGAGAGCAGGAGCTCTTCTCTGCTGCATCCTTGTCCTTTGATCATCAATTTTCATTGTCCATCTTCGAGAGTCCCCCACCTCCCTCCTGGCCCTGTGTCCTCATTATTTGCAGGAATGGGGCACCTGGGAGCTTGGGAGGGTGGTGGGAAATGAGCCATAGCTGCCCGAGAATTCGCAGCACACAAACAGAATGTGTACATTGTTTTTGTTGCCTTGACAATTTTTCCTGAATTGAGAGCTTCAAATATTGCATCTTCAAGTATGTTGTCTCTAGCCTCGGATATAACCTAACTTTCCCTCTTTATTTGAAATGTTTCTGGGCCAGGAATGGTGGAACAAATGACTTCAGGCAGTCTGATTACATAAAAAAGGGTTTTGATACATAGCTTTCTGTTTATGAATTTAAAATGACTATTTTCTCTTTAAGAAGAGTGCCTTTGAGGAATGTTTAATGGAGGTTTGCACTGTTATGGATATTTCAGCCTAATGGTGTAATGAACATATGTCATTAATCCTATTCCTACAGGGAATTTGTCTTTTTTTTTTCATCTGAGAGCCAGAGGATAACACAAGTAAATGTTTTCAATTTTAGCACATCATTCATTTTAAATGTAAGTTGACAAGTGGAGGACATGAAAAATAAGAAATCTAGGTGATCAATTTTTTAAAAAGTGAAAACCACTAAACTGTGTTAAAAAGAATTCCTCGTGACTTCTTCCTCCTGTGTTGGTATCAGTATAAAGCCACTGCTTGCCACATCTTCTGTTTTTAGACTTCGGTTACATCTGTGCCTGCTCTGCTCTTCCCCACCCCAAAGACTTTTTTGGTATGTTGGCTGCTGGAACCAAAGTCAAGTGATTGAAAAGGAGGGACGGTTAACATATAAGAAGTAAACTTAAGAGATTACACATTCATTGTTTTCTGCTCACTAAACCCTGGGAGAAAGACATGGTTTGATCTGTTTTTTTCCCCCTTCTTTTCTTCTTTTCATTACAAAAGTGTTATATATATATATATATATATATATATATATATATATATATTTGTAGAAATCCTAAAAAATAGAAAAACTTAAAGAAAAGGATCACACGTAATTCCTCCGCCCAGAGTGAACCACTGTGGTTCTGTGAGTGACATCCTTATTTTATGTGTATGTGAGTTCATGCCAGGGGACAGGTTGGTAAACTTTTTTTTTCGGTAGCAATATACTGTAAATATTTTCACGTTATTAAAATTTGTTTGACATCATCACTTTTGATGGCTCTCTAGTGTTCTCTCTGTCATATAAATGTATCTAGACAGGGACAAAACGTGTATCTGAAGACAAAAGCCTTCACAGCCGAGCCCTCGCAGTCCGTAGCTGCGCTCCCGAGGACCCCTGCCGTGCCTGCTGACGGCTGTCTGCTGGGGCGCTCGGTCCGGAGAACTCGAGAACTCGTAGGACTTTCAGGAGGGTCCACGCTGCTCCCCTTCTGCTTTTTCGTGCCTGGTACCTCTAGTCTGTGGGGGCTGAAAAAAGCCTTGGGAGAAGCTTCCTCAGCCGTCATTGTTCAAAGCAAAAAAGATAATTTATATACAATATTTTCTTCTTAAGAGAAAACATGTAGTCTGCAAGGACTCTTCGACTCCTTTTAATTATAAATAATGAGTCCTGTGAACTTTATATTGACAACCATTTAATTCTCTCATCCTGTGGGATGTAGTTTCAGATTCTGATTTATGAGTCTAATCTCTATTCCAGCTCCATCTTTAAAGAATTGTGTAATTTGCAACAGGCTGGGTACCCCTTCTGGCGGGGAGGAGGCCAACAGAGTGACTGGGTACATATATCAGTACATGTACATAAATGCTTCTTTCTTGGGTTTGATTTCAAGTAGTCGAAGAGTAGTGATCCGTCAGTCACACTTTGCCAGGCCAGAAATGCTGCACTGCAGCAGAGACGTTGGAAAACGTGGAGATGGCGTGCGCTTAGGCAGTGCTCAAGTCGCCTTGCGTGAGTAGTGGATGCTGCTGCTCCCGTCTGTTTTCCCAGCAGACTGGTCCTGGGGCCGGGAGCTGTGCACCTCAGGAACCTGAGTGGAGAGTGAGCCCCGCGAAGGAGTCCCAACTGCACCAAATCACAGCTCCTTGAGTCAGCCGGGTCATTAACTCCCCGATATTTAATTACTTTACTAGCTGTGCCACTGCTGGAAAATGTCATCAGGTCCTTGTACTGAATCTCCTAAACAATGCATTTCCTCTTTGAATGGTTCACGTTTTCTCGTACTACAGAAAGATCAGAAAAGCATTTTGACATTCCAGTGAGCTGGAGGTACCAGCCGGTGTGTCCTCCGCACCATTGCTCTCCCAGGCCTGCCTCTCACTGTAGGCCTGGCCCTACAGAAGGAACATAATTTGAAGATTTAGCAATAACCAAAGACCCAGGTCTGTGTTAGGGATTTGAAATAGTTCCTTAACCCTGGGGGGTCTTGTTTGTCTATTTGTTTCTCTCATCTATTAGGACTGTCATGAATTGGGGGAGAATTTTTAACTTAGTTTCTTGACATTATTATTTTTAGAGGGTTTTTAAAAAATTTTATTTATTTATCTTTAGAGGGGAAGGGAAGGAGAGAGGCAACCATATCAATGTATGGTTGCCTCTTGTGCATCCCCTGCTGGGAACTGGCCTGCAGCCCAGGCATGTGCCCTGACTAGGAATCGAACCAAGGTTGTTTGGTTCACAGGCCGAGCTCGATCCACTGAGCTACACCAGCCAGGGCTCTTGACATTATTTTAATGGCTCAAGATTCATTAATCCTAGGTATCACTCTGATAACACATGGAGAACTTACTGCAGCATCTTCTCTTAAACAGCTGTAGACGTCTCGGATGCTTAATATTCCCAAGAGTGTGTTTTGTTGTTTTATGTTTTGAAATATGGTTTCATTGTGAACAAAATTGTTTTTTAATATTCTAGTTATTTTGTTCATGGAATTTGTATGAGCAAAATACAAATGGCAGAAACATTTGTAATGCAAACTAACCTAAAATCTGAACCATTGGAAATAGTTGGGAGATTTACTTTCTGAAATGTATTTAATAAATTCTGCTTATAATTCTTACAATTTTTGGAGAATTTAGTTCATTTGTCACCATAATTATTTTACTGGTCATAATTTTATAAATTACTTTCTTAAGCTGAAAAAAGACAAAATCCTGACTTAATTTATAATTTCCTAGTTACTTTGACTTATACATATGCATAGACTTATGTAACTACTTTGAATACCTTCTGCTATACAGTGTGCTTCACTGTGTTAATAAAGTAAATATTTAATTCTTCCTCCCAAATTACTTTCTTTTATGGTAAATCATTTCACATAGGAGGAACCCCACATATGTTAATCACTGCAATGTTTGGTAGGATAGCTCTGAAGTAGAATGAATTTTACTTGAGAAAACCAATCTAGTATAATTTTTGTGCTGGCCAAGCGGATTTATTCTTAGCAAATGTAGTATACTTTCATTGTGATGATATATCAGTGGTTCTTAGCTCATTGACTGGCTCATAGTAAGTACTCAATAAGTGTTAGCAGTTGTGAATATTTTCATTATATTCACCAAAACATTTCAGTTCATTTTTTTGCCTATAGTAGCAGCTTGTGTATTTTTGTTTGAAACAATTAAATCTCCAAGTATTTACATAGTTGAACAGAATTAAAAGAAAAGTAAACTCAGAATAAATTTTAATAAAATATATTTCCCAGAAGCTAGTAACATAATTTAAATTCATTTCATAGTCATCTCTGATTTAAAACTCTTTTCATTTATCATTCATTTCATTTAATGATAAAAGAATACAAAACCACATGAGGGAAATCTTTGACATAACAGCAATAAAAAGCTTTTTGTCTGGCTAAAACATTTCAGCACTTTGTATTATTTTTAAGATTCTATATTCATCTAGGTCCCAAATGCTTTATGGCTAAAATACAATGAATTGGCATGAAGAGTCATTGAATGAAGAAGCTGTTATGCTACAAGTTCAGGATACCTTCTAAGTGCCCACATCTCAATATTTAAATTATTGTTCAATGGTAGTTTTTGCAGTTATAGAGTTACATAAATTAAGAGGGCACAGTTTAAGTTAGATGACTTTTCAATCTTTGGAAGACTGACATCAAGAGTGCTTGCCTTAAGGTTTGCTTTAAACTTTCGTAAGCATTGGTCCTGCTTCGTGAGTACATGACTGCTTATTAGCACTGCCCTGGAAATGTTTAGAGTTGTTCACAGTAGGTCTCGTTTTTTGCTTCCTTAGTTAGGGCTCAGCAAGAGAACTGCTGTTATTTAATAAAAGGATTTGGTTGTTGATGCTAATGTGACAGCAGGAATTGGAAGCCATCTGATTTCTTAGCTGGTTCTGTTAATTCAGTAAGGGCTTCGTACTGCCAGTTGATGGCTGTTAAGTCACTAAAGTTAACATAGAGGTTTTGGAGAAAATTCTGTTCCAAGGATACATGAAAATATGAGCATATTTTAAACCACCTGGGTAATCAATATGCCTTCTGTTGGCTAGACTCACACAATTTAATGGTGAAAGCTTACTACTTAATGTGTTGCCTGCAAAACAGAAAGTTTACAAAACAGATATTAGGAACCTACCACTTTTCTCTGCTGTTAGTCTCTTGAATTACAGTCAGTTCTTAGGCTTCCTAGGTTGTATGTATCTTACAGATTCTTTGTATTTTGCCTTACATTACTCATTAGCACCTCCAAAGTAGGATGGTATGATAGAAGGAAAAATAAACAAGCAAACAAATAAATATATTTAAAAAATTCATAGAATAAAATTTAAGGCAAAGAGATTTTGAAGATCCTCCAACCCAGTATTTTCCCATCAGCTCACTTTCCCGTCAATCTCCTGTCTTGCAGACCAGGAGATTAAGGGCGGACCCTCATGAACTACAGAGCTGGCCAGCCACCTGCAGTGTGACTTGGATCCCAGGTTTCCTCATGTTGTTCAGCACTCCTTCCAGAAGAAGCTGAAACAATGGAAAACTTTATTGTCCCACAGTTTACTGTGGAATAGAATGAATTACCCAAGGAAAGCATGCCTAGTGCACTTCCAAAGGTTTTTTGAGTGCATGGGTGGTGGGGAGGGACTGTTACTAGAGTGGGCCCGCCATCGGAACCCAAGGACAGGTGAATGGCAGTGCTCCAACGTAGTGTATAGAGTGAGTGTTAAGAATTAGCTGGGAAACTTATTTTTTAACTTAACATCTATCATTTGGTTCAGCTATAGGTTTAACGTCAGAGAGAGAACAATAACTCCATCTCTTCATGTATTCTCAGACTTTGATCTATCCTATTTAATTCACAAGTCCATGAAATAGCTCAGTAAGAATGTTATATTTCTTCTTCCATGAAGTGCATTAGGCCATTTTAAGTCATCCTTTTCGTGATTGCTGTCCTCTTAAAGAACAACTAAATTGTATAATTGAAATTTCCTAAGAGAGAACTTACATATTCCCATCAAAAGACAAAAAGGTAAGTACGAGGCGATGGATGTGTTAATTAACTAGACGGGGGGAGTTCATAATGTACACATATATTGAATCACCATAATGTACACTTTAAATATCTGACAAATTCAGATGTCAATTACACCTGGACGAAGCTGGAAAAAAACAACAACTGAACATGGCTCGATCACACCTTGGAATTTCTCTGGGAAATAGTCTGTCGGGCTCCAAAACATTTAGTCTATCGGGCTCCAAAGCCTGGAAATTGTTTTTTAGAAAAACTTTTAATCTCAATATGATAAAGTCAGTTTAAGGCTCCGCTAGGCAATTGTGTTTGAAAACAATTTATTTGTTTCCATCTGATTTAGTACAATGAACTTAATATATCTAGATCTCCCTTCTGCCAGATGGCCTCTATCTGCCTCCACACTGCTTGTCCCACGTGCTGTTTTAAATCATAAATCTGGTGGTCCATTATTTTGTTTTAAAAACATTTTAGGGATTTTTTTGCATTGTAGATTCTGCAAGAAGCTGCTTTATAAGCTGTGGATTTAATAATTTGATCTTAGATTCAAATATTGACTTGGATGGAAATCCCAGCTGTCCCATTTGCTAAGCTAAATAAGTTAAACTTTTGGGGCCTTATCTGAAAAATGAGAATAAATATAGTACATATGTTTGAGTTATAATGAGTAGTAAATAAGATAATGCGCTTGAGTGCTTAGCCTAGTGTTCAGCGTATAGAAGTATCAATAAATATTAACTATTGCTATTTATCACCCTAGAATTACAATCCCTCAGTATACAAACGTGATTCCAGCCTGTTGTTAGTTCTTCATCTTCTGCCATTTCCTCCTGTCCCTCATTCTCAAAACTCACACGGGTACTGCTCACTGCAGTCCCGAAACCCATTTTTAGCCTCAGACATACCAGGCTTTTTCATGCATCTGTCTTTGTGTGGACTGTGCTCTCTGCCTGGGCTGCTGCTCAGCCCGTTGTTCTGCTCACCCCTTCTATCCCTGAAGACTCTGCTCACAAATCCCTTCTGACAAGGTGTTTCCAAGGCTTCTCTATTAGAGACTTTATTGTACCCTTTGTAGTTATCTCTTTACGACTCATCTGCTTTCTTAAATCATAAGCTCTTTGAGGGCAATGACTGCTTTTGCTCTCTGTATTCAGCATAATGCTAGGAGCATTGTTAATACTCAGTAAATGTTGAAAGAATGAACACTTGAATGAATTACTAGGCTTGCTTTGTAACCCAGTGCAGGCGGCCATCTGCTTTTTATAACTGAATTTTGATCATTGGTTATCTAGTAGACAAGAAGACAGCCATCCCTTACTACGCTTTATTGTTTCCCTTTTGAACAGCCTGAAAGTTAGGCATTTCGCCTGTTTCATGGATGCCATCTGGTGGAGAAAAGAGAAACTGTAGGTGCATACTTAACCAAAACCACATGGAAGTTATGATTATTGTCCATTAATATAGAAGTTTCCACTGTTTCGTGGTGGCTTCCAGAAGCATAGTCAGGAAACAGTCCATGGTAATTGCTCTTTCATTCTCGCACATTTGGTTCCTTAATATTTTAAGAAGTTGGCCAATCACGTGTAAGGTTTGAAAACATCAATTTGGCTAATAAGATGTATGTAACTAAACATTAGTGACTTGTTCCAGTATGTGATAGCATAAAACTCAAAAGTTTTGTAATGCTTGTTTATGAAAATACTTAAACCCCACGACTTTAGGAACTTTCTGGACTCCAGCTGCTTTTCTGATTGCTTTAGCTTAGACAGAGAACAGTGAAAACCGTGGCAGAGACTCTAGGGTAAGTGGTCCATCCGGTGTACACAGTTCTAAGTTTCTAGCTTGCATATGGATTTTTCCCAATAAGGAGAATACAGTGCAAAGTGATTTAAGGTAAACGGACTATCTAGAATTTGGGTATCAAAACCTTTAAATGTTTCTGTGACACTGAAGTCTTCTGATTCATCCATTCGCCAAACACTTCCCGAGCTAATGCCTGATACTGCACCAAGTGCTGGAGAACCAGAGATGGAAGACATATTTTCAGTTTTGGCCCAAATGAGGAATATTGGAGAAAGAATACAAAGCTATATAAACTTGCCTCAGACAAATCAAACAAACTCCATTTACATTTTCTGAGCTTCTTATGTTCATTGTCCCATCCGTGTGCATTACAAATATCATAGATATAGCTACCAGTGTTAGTCATGCCATTTTGATAGATTTTTAAGAGAATATGAATCTAAAGGAAAATTTTCTATGATTTCTAATAAAAAATAGATATGTTCCGATTAAAGGTGACATCACATGGTATTTGTCCCTCACGACCTGGCTTATTTCACTCAGCATAATGCTCTCCAGTTCCATCCAAAAAAGTAGATATGCATTTACATCTCATGTATTTACATTTTTGACTTGTACTTCACTTACCTGAACGTAGACTTTTTTCCTCCTCATTTCAGCCATCTGGAGCACTATCAGGGACCAGGAAGTGTACAAAAAAGGACTAACACGAACATAACAATCACACAGCCCATGCACCTTTCTCCAGTAAGAAGGTTAAGCATTTTCCAAGACTGTGGCCTAGACTATCGTGCATACAGTAGCTGCTTAGAGGCAGGATTATCCGCCTGTGGAGGGAGAACCTAGACCTCGTCACAGCCACCAGGATGAGTTGGTGCGGGAACCAACTTCATGTGCAGGAGACATGCATGCATGTTACCACCATCCCTTTGTGTTCTGGAGATGGCATTAAACCATCCAAAAAAAAAAAAGAGAGAAAGAAATGCTGGATTTTCTTCTGTGCATTCTCTCTGAGAAACTGTGACAGTATGTGTTTTACTTTAGAAACATTTCCATCAGAAAGAGTTAAAATAATTTTTCATCATTGAAGAGTAGTAAAGTTGAGTTAAATGGGACATTCACTTATATGGAACTCTTCATTCCCTGATGGCACTTGCTAAATGATGTATTACAAAATGGAACTATCATTTATAGAACTTTCATTTGAAAGATTACATAGGACACACACATATGTAGCTGAATTTAATTTTCTCCTTAACTGAAGAACTGGAATGGACCCTGAAAATTTACCTAGTTCTTGGGAAGGATACCATTAAAGTATTGTACATAAATGTGAAACATATAAAATTTTGTTTTGTACAGCACTTGAAGGAAGGATTTCAAACAGAACTGACAACTTTACTTTATAAATGGCTATTCAAAGCAAAAATGGCCAGCCACCTGTCTCCTACAATTTTATGAACCTTCACTTTTTAATTGCCTGAATGTGGACGCAGGATTTGTGTTAGAAAAGAAGGCTGGTTTGCTGAGTGTGTCTCATGAGTCATGTTGATTTGTTTAGACTTCTTTCATCCTAGGGCACTTAGATCATCACAGTGTGTTTTGAAGAAGAATCGTAGGTACTAGCTTGGGGAATAAAAGGAAATTAGCAATCACTTACTGTGGATAGCGAAGTTCATACTTTCTCTAGACGGACTGCTTTCGTACTGATTTATGACCTTTGGAAATTGCTTGTTGCAGCAATAAATCTTTAGGTGGATCTCTCCTGGACAGAGACTGGCTGGGTATAGGGCATAAAGACCGGGCACTGCTCCACAGCTGCTGGGTTTTGCTTGCCATTTCAGAGACACGGGCCCGGATGAAGCAATTCATTATCTACTCAGTTTGAAGCAGCTCTGTATTACTACCATTATGAATGTATTATGTCCCTATGAATCCGAATTCAGACTTTCCACGCTCCTTTGGAACCTTGTTAATTGTCTCCTGATTATGTGGTTCCTGACAAATGACAGTTTGGAGAATCCAAAGTTGCTTAAGTTAGTTTTTACGAGGCATCTCCAGTTGCCCATTGTTTTTAGAGTACCTAATGACCTTTTCATTTTTAATGGTACATCAAGTTAAAGCAGCCACTCTGCATCATGTCTGGCTGCGTTTTTATCTACCTATTCCCTCTGAGGATTGCTACAGGGCTACAGTTTCCAAGGCTCCCTCTGACTACTTACTTTGTATGGGCAAGTGGAAAGAAATAAAATATTTAAGAAATCTCTTCGGGGTATTAGAGTTTTTAATTCACTTTGTTGGATTCACGTAGTAAATTGTACACATTTGTATTTTAGAACTGATCGAATTCTTTTGTGACTACCTCTTCAGTCATTTCTGTAGTAGATTGTGAGCTATTTCCAGGTAACAGCTCTGTACAACTTATTTGTGTACACTTGGAACCTAATACAGTGCTCAGCGCATGAAGGCAAATAATGTGAGCTAAACAGTGTCAATAATATATACACACACACACACGCACGCACACACACATTTTGCTTTAGTTTTCACCCATCTATCTAGACTAGGGTTTGGCAAATGTTTTTTGTAATGAGTCATATGGTACATATTTTAGGACAGACAATATGTAAACAATTGGGTGGGGCTGTGTTCCAATAAAACTTTATTTACAAAAAACAGGTGTTTGGGCCATAGTTTGCCACCCTGGGTTTAGGCCAAGGCTCATAAACAGGTTACATTTTATATGCTAATTCTGATTGATTGGTGGTGCCTGGAATACTAGGTTGAGAGGGATTCTCAGGGTGGGTCTCTGCTTAATGGCAAATAATTATTCGATTGATTAATATCTGCTATAAACATGATTTTGAGCCTCTGTTTTAAGAACCTTAACCTATGCAGATGGTTGCCTTTATTTTATTTATTTATTTATTTTTGCTTTGGGTGCCAGAGATCTCAATTTTTAGTTCATCTCTAACAAAGAAAAAGAATCTTAGGGATATATTTTGTGTTTCAACTTTGTTCTTTGCTCCATCTCAATTGTACTATCTTATTTTTCTTAGCTGTGGATTACTAAAACTTGCCTATACAAAATATTTATGAGTCCTGGCTGGTGTGGCTCAGTGGATTGAATCCCAGCCTGAGAACCAAAGGGACACTGATTTGATTCCCAGTCTAGGGCACTTGCCTGAGTTGCTGGCCAGGTCCCCAGTAGGGGGCGTGCGAGAGGCAACCACACATTGATGTTTTGCTCCCTCTCTCCTTTCCCCTCTCCAAAAATAAATAAATAAAATCTTTAAAAAATAATAGTTACGAAACTATAGATTTTGTTGAAGAGTAAAGGACTATAAGAGGTACGCAGAGGCTCATCTGCAAAGCATTGATAATCACACCTACTTTTCAGGGCTGTCGTGAGGAGTACAGAAGTAACTTATATATGTAAAGTGCCAAGCATAGTACCTGACACACAGTAAGTACTCAATGAATAGTACCTTAAATATGTGCATGCAAAAGAGCTGGGCCAGCCCACCTCACTTAGGGTTTAACCAACCGTCCTCCCAAGTAGGTGGGAAAACCACCGCAGATATGATGAATACTCTTTCTAGTGCCCAGATTTCACCTTTCTGAATATAATCTCTCCCGGGGGACCTACTGGCTACCCTGTACAGTCAAGTCCTGTTCCCCGCCTGTTCTGTTTGTGGGGAGCTTTCTGCATGGAGGAGGACCATGTATCTAACACAAGAAGTTAATGAAGGATTCGGCATGGGGAGACCACTGGACTTCTTTCTTAACCTACTGAGGCAACTTCCATGCATTTCTGAGAAGGGAAAAGCTCATTGTAGTTTTATTCCGCTGACTTTTAAGGCAAGAATTTTACAGTTTGGGACATGATTCCAAGCAAGTTGATGCTTATCAGTTGACACTATTTTACCTCCCAATTCTCTTCAGAAACAAACACATTTTCTGACTTCAAAACAAATAGTGTAAGGCACCCACACATGTTACGATGCTTTATGTTATTGCAGAGAGGTCAACACTTGGTGTAAATTCAGCCCTTGAGAGGAATGTGGAAGGAGGGCCGAGGCTCCAGCAGTTGCCTCTGCTGAGCAAAGACGGGAGACCGTGGGAGGACTGGGCGCGAAGGAGAAAGACTGAAGAATACGCGAGACGTAATCTGGGCAGTCAAGGCTTCGGGACCTCACCTTGCTGTTAACTCGGATGCTTTATAATAAACCCGGGTTTTGAAAAAGTGCAGAAACAAATCCCCCATCCCTGTGCCCCACTGAAACAAAGTTACTATTGGTTTTATTCGGGCAAGTACAGGGCACACTGCTTTACTCCCTTCTGTTTCTCATCAGACCCGTGGTGGGTACCTAACGCCTCAGAGCACGAGTCCCTCTTGCAGCCTTCCCTCCTATAGCCTGCAGCTTTTATGCACCCCTGGCTTTCACTTGACTGCCTGGACTGACCTTTTCTTCCTCCTTCCTCCTTCCCCTTCACCTGTGAACCTCCTGGTCAAATTATGGATCTATGCTGAAGCCTCAGTGTCAGGGAGGCCTCCATCAGGCTGTTTAGATTCTCGCTCTCCCCCTCAAAGAACCTTGTTTCTTTCCTTAGAGCACGTCTCTTTATACACTTCAGCAAGTATTTGGGTAATTTTCGTCTCCCACTAGACCATAAGCACCATAAGAACAGAGACAAGTCTACTCTTGCCCACCTTTATTCCTAGCAACTAGCACAGTGCCCAGCACATGGTAGAGACTCAAATATTAATTGAAGGGGTATAGCCCATGACTGTGTCCCTGCTCATCCAGCTGTTGCCTTTCAGAGTTGAAGCAGGACTTGGAAAGGATGTATCTTTCTCTGTAATTCCATGAACTATTTTCCCTTTCACATTTTAAAATGTGTTGCTTTATATTTACACGAACAGGTGCATTCACTGCTGAAATTATAGCTGTTCCATGCAATTAGGTATCCCATTTCCCTCTTGCTAAAATAAGATACCCTTTCAAAATCTGTGTGCAAAGTTATACAACACTGCTGGTGATGCTGATTTGCTTTTCTTTCTGCTACATTTCGCTGAGACTTTCCAGGCTTCAAAATTCCACTGGTGGTCCCCAGCTAAGGTCAAGCCAGTGTTCTGTCCCTGCCAGGGCACAGGCGAGAGGAAATCACTGTATTTTCAAGGTGCTTTGCCACGGGTCATTTTGTGGCCTGTCTCACACAGCTTGCTGAGACGTGCTTGACTGCCCACAAGCTGTCGGAAAAGGGTTCCAGGTGCTTATGTGTTGAAATACTCAAGGTCAGTTAGCTTGCTTTAGGGAGGGCTCAGCCTTTCAGAGACCGTGCAGGTTGGCAATTGTATATGATTTTTAAAAAGCTTGTGGCACTGAAGGTATAGGCTGTGCAAGAATATCACTGCATACACTCAAGATTTTTACAAGAATTAAAAATATTTACTTGCCAAACTGAGTCTTGGGGGATGCAGAAAGGCTGTTATTGTGGAGGGTCTGATACAAGTCTGGATGTACATCAGAATTCATTGTAGAGCTGTGTAAAGATACACATGCCTGGACCTTACAACACTGGCACTCTAAGGGGTAGAAACTGGTGGGTTTCGTGCTTTAGCGAGCTTGTTAAAATGTAGCACAAATTTAAAATGCAGATTCCAGAGTCGCAACTGAAATATCTCAATTTATAAAAAATGCAACAGGACTAACATCCTGCATTTTTAAGAAGACATTCCCTCCCTTATCCCAGGTGATTCAGAAGCAGTTGGTTGAAGTTCTGCTCTTGAGAAACATTGATCAAGCTCAACCAAATTCTGTAGCTGTGAGGCAGGAGTCGAGTGAGGCCCAAGAGGGATTCCTTCACCCAAAGGCCAGCCAAGCAACATTTGTCTATGTTTTGGCTGCTTTCCTAAAGAATTGCTCCATTGTCATAGCTACATTTTTGCTTAATAACTCATGAGTATGTTATAATTCACTTGTAATAGTTGGTCCCTTTGGCTTTCTGAATCCCTAAGGGTATCTTCAGTTAGCATTCTGCATGGGACTTTCTAGAACACCCTTGAATATCAATCGCAGAAGTTAAGTTTTCCTCAAGCTTTATAGCCCAGAATTCAGAAACAGAAGGGAATTTTATCAATTGCTATAATTATCTTTGAAATAGAAAACATTTTCTCTCTGTAAACATTACCCAACATTTTTCTTCCATTACATCTCAAGTGTGTAGAATGTGAAACAATTCCTTACTTCTTTCTATAACTGCTGAAAAGATAGGAACTCACCTACCACAAAATTTTAACAGGACGGCTCAGGCTGCAGGCTGCTTGTTCTCTCATCAGACTTACGAAGAAGTCTGCTGGGCTGTTTCCGTGTTGCCATACCAGGAGATCTGAGAGGTATGTGTGCTTTAAAAAAGAAGGCAAAGGAAGGACCGAGAGACTCTGTAATGTGTGTGGCAACCCAGTGGCAAAGAACCCATTAATCATCACTTCCGCAGTGGAGAGGTAACCGTGACTTTCTTTCGGACTGTATACAGACACATTTTTAACCCTTTAGGCCTTAATTGTAGATTTGACCAAAATATTAAGATTAGGAAAATGACCATGTGACTAAACCATACTGTATTTGGTATCTTACTACAGTCAGAGAGTAAGGGTTTAGAAAAGGGAGGTAGTTTAAGTTTTTAAGAAAAAAAAAAAAAAACACTGTCTGATGATGGCGAGGAAGCCATCGGTTCGTTCAGGGCGTGGAGTAGTATTTCCATTTCAGGCTGTCGGGTGCGGTACCACCAAGTGAAACGGCCTCAGATTCAAAACGGATGAGATGGCTGATAAAGTGATTGCAGGTTTGTCATTTGGGAAATTCCAGAGGAATCGTCCTGAATGACCTGTAACAGTCATCACCGTAATGTTAAAAAACTTCAGTCTTTATATTAAGTAGGTTATATGATTTCAAGTCCCTCCCACACTGAGTGTTCCGCCCTCGGCGGCGGTCTTTCTGCCGCACGACTAGCATTTGCACGTGCACAGCTTTGGTTCTCCAGAGCAACCTTAAAGCTCCATAGTAAGCATTGGATTTCACTAACACATTTCAGGGATAAGCCCAGGACTTTTTCCTGATGTTGTATCTCTTGAAGGAATCAAATTTACCTTCTCCGGGCAGAGTTATGAGTTTGGGAATACACGATGGCCTTCTCAAAGATGCTTTTCTTATGCACATGACCCCCTCCAGGTTAGAAGTGGCAGAGATTAAAAATGGCAAAAAAAAAAAAAAAAATGACGCCCTTGGCAGGTGTGAGAAGAACAACTCTCTTGCCTTATGTCCTCTCCCTGGTGGGCACTGTGACTTTGTTTAGAAGTGCCCGAAGCCGAAGCCGAAGCCGAGAGCAGTTGTCCAAAGTTAATAATGTTACCAGCAGAAAGAGGGATTTTACGGCGGACCTAAGTGAATTACCGTGTAGTCTGCGTGCTGGCTGCTGCCAAGTCAGCCCACGCACATTCACTTCTTTCAAGGGCAGGGAAACCTTGCCTGCAACAAAAGTGTTACTCCCGTCTCTCTTCTATCCCTGTGTGGATGGATTTGGAAGGGTCTCCTTTAGGAGCTCTCCTTTATCTTGCAAATACCTAGCGATAGCTGCTGAATTACCATTTCCCAAAATTCAGCTGCTTTCCTGCCCAGTGTTTGCGAATGGATTTCCCACCTTACGTCCCTTCTGTCTTTCTCAGTGCCAAAGCTGCTTCTCACCCAGACCGTTCAGATCAGACGCCCTTCCAGCCAGATTTAGCGCTTTATTGTGTGTGAGAGCCACGTTAACTTGACCCATAGCTCGGGTCTAGGGTCAGACCTTCTGCTTTAGTCTCCTTTCGATCCAGTTTTAGGAGCCTGTGCCCGATTCACAACCAGCACATGCGGGAAGCAGTAGCTCTGTGTGTTCCAAGTCAGGCGGACGTGCGGGGTAAACCTACACCGAGAGGCACTGCCGCCGACGATTTGACCCAGTCCTTTCAACGGCGCGTGGAGCGTTCTCTCTGCCAATGAGGATTGTGTGTGCGCGCGCGTGCTGGATAAAGTGAAGGGTAGTTCGTAGAATCAGAGAATTTGAAAGATACTAAGATTACGAAAGTTTTCTTCTTTCTTGGCAAAGCACACTTTAGCAGACCATCCTTGAGGCAAAAGTGGATATGTCTTCTTCAGACGCGTTTTCCCAGGTTTGTGATCTTAGACCGTCATCTGCTGGGTTTTCAAAGTCGCTTTGAAATTGGGCCTTCACAGCGGCAGCAACATTTATAACGGGTCATTGCACAGGTACCGATGGACGCCGGTCCTCGGTTTTCCAAATGGCTTCTAAGTAAGTACTTATCGAATTGTAGGGGAGCTTGCTTTCTTTTGAATATTACACCTAAAATCTTAAAGTATAAAATTGCATACTGTGAACTAAGTAATAAGAATTGGTAGTAAAATAGAACATTGGATTAAAAAGTAGTGGAGAGAAAAACTAAAAACTCCCACAACTATGACATACGCAGTATTAAATAGAAATCGTAAGGCATGTTTTCATAGTTAAGGACATCAGAAGCTTGTTTGTAAGTCTGTTAAAGTTCAAAACGAATAGTAACTTGACCTTTACAAGTTACCAGAGAAAAATACATACTAAAAATGTTTCTAACATCAGTCTAATTTACTTATGATCTTTCTTTCATGGGGGTACTTATTACAATTTAATTCAATATCACTTTATTTTTTCTTGAAAATAGCTTTTGCCTCTCTGGAACTTATAACCAAAATCATTACTCTGGTATTTTTCTTTGGAGTTTTATTAAATAAGTAGAATACCTTTTCCTCTGAAAGGTATTCTTTTCTTGAGGGGAGGAGAGGGTAGTCCATAAAATATGAAGAGGTAGGTAGTTTTCAGGCTTACAGTTAATATTGAAAAGTAAACTTAATATATTATTTCACTCCACTCAGTCTTCTCATTACTTTCCATCATCCTTGGCTTCTAGTTTTGCACCAAGGAAGCCATGTTACATACTTTTTCCATGTGTCACAAATCTGGGCCCCTGAGATCTTTCTGCTCTTCTCAAGCTGCTTTACCTTACAAAGGACTATCCATAGTAGGCAACACCTTCTTCGTAAAAATGTAATCTTTTTCTTTTCTGGTTCAAAAGTGACTGGTGTTTCCTGCTCCACCACTCACTGCATAACCAAGGCCAAGTTGTTTAACCTCCAGGATCTGTTTCCTTATCGGAGCGACCCTGTGGGGTTGTGAGGTTCATGTCAACGGCACCGTACTCCATCATCTAGTCAGTGGTCAGCCATTTTTCTATTTTGTTTCTTTTGTTTTCTAGGAAAATTTAAGTATGCTGAAAACTACATAGAGGAGACATTAATATCACTCAAACTTTTACTACTCTGAGATAACTAGTGATACATATTAATATAATTCCTCATCTATGTAGTATATAAACTGTTTTGTAATCTGTGTTTTGTTGTGAACATTTTTCAACATAATTTAGTACTTTTTCATAATATGGTTTTTTTTGTTGATGAGTTTTTAAATTTTATTTTTAAAGTATAGTTGACATACCATAACATAACTTTAATAGCCGCATTGTTTTTTACTGTTCAGACATCTCGCAATCTAATCAGCCAGTGTCCAGACATGTTTGCACACAAGTCTTTGATGCTTATCTTTGACTTTTTCTTAAAAGTAGATTCTCAGAAAGACATTCGCTAGATAAAAGATGTAGCTATTTTAAAGTTTTTGTCACTTTTTTTTCATTTTCTGTCTAGGATTGTTTGATTTATAGTCACAGTGTAGAAGACCAGTTTTCCTTTTCCTTTTACCAGTTGTACTTGTCTCCTTGCTTTAATCTCATTCTATTTCAGTGCATTTTATCTTAAAAAAAAATTTTTTTTAGCCCTGACTGGTGTAGCTCAGTGGATTGAACATGGGCTGCAAACCAAAGGGTTGCTGTTTCAATTTCCACTCAGGGCACATGCCTGGGTTGCAGGCCAGGTGAGAGGCAACCACACATTGATATTTCTCTCCCTTATTTCATAGTTCCCTTCCCCTCTCTCTAAAAGTAAATAAATAAAAACTTACAAAAAGTTTATTGTTAACACTATTACAGATGTCCCCTATCCCCCGCCACCACCTTTGCCTACCTCCAGCCCCCGCTCCCCTCCCCTAGCCTTCACAGCACTGTGGTCTGTGTCTATGGGCTATGTGTCTATGTTCTTTAGCTAACCCCTTCACCTTCCAATCCCCTCACCCACTCCCCCTCTGAAATTTTTTCAGTGCATTTCAAACTCTGCTCAAAGCACATTCTTCCTCAGGCAATATTTGATCATTTATTTTATTCCTTAACATTTTTCAGTTTCCTGCTACAGCTACAAGTCAAAACTCCCTGGTTAACAGGGAGGTAAGACTTCAACTGCCAGCTTTCTCCTATTCCTACTCTACCAACTTCATTTCTTATTATTTCTCCCTGTGAACTCATATTCATTATTTTCTAGATTGCATTTCTTTCCTTCAGTAAGTGTTCCTTACCTCAAAACTGATCTTTCAACTCCCCTAGAATGATTTCCTGATTCTTTCTCTCATCCCTTATCAATTCGTCTCCCTAGAGGATGGCCAGCACTGAACAGAGCTCTTATGTTAAACAGATATCTTAATTTGTCTCAAGATTCATGCCTGTTTTTGTATTGCTTTGGAAAATGTGTTTTTCCAGTATTTCACGTGTGTGTTGTTTGCACATTAAAATTGCAGGTTCCTTTGCAGCAAAGGTTTGCTCCCAACAGTGTCGAGTCTAATGCGCCGTACTCAGCAGACACTCGATAAATTGGAATTGGATGGCTGACAGGTTTTCTTTTAAAGATGAATTGTGAAACATTTAGCAGCTTTTAAATTACACTTTGCACTCCAGGTAGCCATTTTTTTAACAGACAGTAAATAGCTTTTGTAGCATAATGACCAGTGTCAGCATTCTGCCTACTAGGTTCCCAGAATTTAGATCCTTACTCATTCTGCTTCTTATCTTTCACCCTTTTTCGTCTGCCGAGTGCTCTTTACCGGGTTTACTCTAGGCCTTTCCCTTCTTCCAGACTGAAGTTGGCATGGATAACATACATGCATGCAAATTCTGTAAGATACAGTCCTTACCTCAGACAAACTGGGGAGCTAAAGTACCTATACCTATACAGGTACCTATGTAAATACCTGTAAGTTCATTTGTGGCCCTTAGATGGGTTTATTAAAAGAGTTTATAGCATTTGAGCCCAACTTTGAAGGATGAGAAGGATTGGCCAAAACCAATAATTTGGCAGCTTTCACTGAAAGTCATTGTGAAGATACAGAATGGTAACAACGTACATTGCTCAGAGAAGTATGAAGTACTGCACAGATGCAAGATTCTGATAGCAGTACCAATGCAGGTGGGGGTGGCAAAAGGAGGTTTACAATTGTTCATATGGAAAATAATACCATAATTAAGAGGTAATACAAGAGTAACTCTGTGTTTCACATACTCACAACTGCAGACCTACTTTTGCCCCACAATGTATTACTCTTTCTGGAATAATTAAGTTATAAGAATATGCAATTAAGGATTTAAACTTCCAGCAGCTCTTATTGATTAAAAATAGGTAAGTAGTCCTAGATTTTAATTTTGTCTCTCACTCCATTTTTGAATTTCAGTGAAATTTGAAATTTGAAAGTGCTCTTTGTATTATGCATTACTTGTGCAATAATTCCAATCTCAGTTAATAATATGGCAGCCTGTTTTTTTAATTGAGATATAATTGACATTATATTAGTTTGAGGTGTACAATATAATGATTTGAGGTTTGTACATATAGCAAAAGGATCACCATGGTAAGTCTAGCTAACATCCATCACTACACACAGTCACATTGTGTGTGTGTGTGTGTGTGATGAGAACTTTAGATATGTGCTCACTTAGCTACTTTTAACTATACGATACAGTATTTCTTATTCACTGTAGCCTCCATGCCATACATTGCATCTTCAGGACTTATTTATTTTATAATTAGAAGTTTGTGCCTTTTGATCAACTTCACCCATTTTGCACCCTTCTCCCCACCTCTGCCTCTGGTGATCACTGATCTGTTCTCTATATCTGTGAGTTCGCTTTCTGTATTCCTTTCTTGTGTTTAGATTCCATGCACAAGTCAGATCATATGGTACTGGTATGACACCCTGGTTTTAAAGCATAGGTGTGTGCTTGAGCATAAGGTTTTGACTGCCATTTAAATATATTTAGAGCCTCATTGCAGTATAAGGTGATTTCTTAAAATATCTTGCAAGAATCTACTATTTTGCTAGAATTATTTCTTTTTGTACCTCCTAAGAATCTTTTCCAATGGAAAGAACTCTATATATGAAGTTAGACTGTTTTAGAAATGAAATGTTAAAGTGTAAATTCAATATAGCAAAAATATAGGTTCTATTTAAAGACCTATATCATAATTTTAGAAAAATAGATCAGTGGACACAATTGGAAGGAAAAGTGTGGTGTGCTTTCAGTAATTCAGAGTACACTAGTATTTGTAAATGTGCATTATAGAATTATTTCCTGTACCTCACAGATATTTCCAAGGGAAAAAAATTAAAGACAGATGTACACTGAATGGCAAGGTAATGTGAGTTTAAAAATAGTTATTCTGCAGTGTGCCTCTTCATTGTCTGGTGTCAAGAGAAAATTGTTATTAAACTCTAGAATTAAATATATTGTACTAATATACTGAGTCCATTTACATTTCATGGAACAACTTCATTTGTTCTGCACTGGGTGGCTGGCAGATAAATTGAACAATGTTTGGTGATATTTTAAAGTTGTAATTTCATCAGCAACTGACTTTAGGGGATATAAATGTAAATCTGAATATAAAAAGTGCTGTGTGCTGTATTTGGCTACTCTGAAGACTGAAAAACAACTTTCCCCACCACTTCCCAGTGGACTTTTCCTGGAAGTCAGTTGTCATTGTTCTGTCAAGTTTCTTTTCATCCTAAATTGTGCAACATTTAGAAGAAAAAATGTGAAGGTTACAAAAAACATTTTAAAGATACTTTTTTTAATTACAGAAATAGTAAATATATTAAATAATACAGATGTGTCTTCTTTTATTCTAGGCCCATACCACAGAGACAGTTCTTTTTAATAGTTTATTTTATTTTGGTTTCTAGTGGTTGTGAGTATCATTTTGAACAATATACATATGCCTTCATTTATTTCATTAATTTCAGACCCTATACACAGCAAGGAGATGCCAAACTCTTGGCATTTTCAAAAGATATGTTTTAAGAATTTCAATTTCCCTGATTCATACATACTACTCTATCACTTACCTTATCCCTTAGAATTCTGTTTAACTGTGATTCTCAGCTGGACAGCAGCAGAATATGCTATTTCCCTAGCCCACCAGAAGAATACATTAGAATCTTTGGGGAGGTCTTTGTCAAAATATACATGCCTTTCTTTCTACTTCCATGCTTACCTGGTTGAAAATCAGTGCTTGTAACTTCAGATGTTGTTGTAGTTGGCAGCACATTGTGCAATAGTATACAGGCAAAAAAAAAAAAAAAAAAAAAAAAACCAAGTTAAGAATACTGCATATATGAAGGCTGAGACATTTAGGGATGAGCAGCTCTTTTTTCCTGGTTAAAGGATATCATTGTCTTAGGTACATTCTTTTTCCATTCATCCCATTATTCCATTATCAGTTCAGGCAGAGGGCTCTCCTGTCTTTTCGCTTCAGGAGAGTTCCTGTGCAAGCATTAATGAGTAGAGAACAACCAAACAGAGAATGGATGCAGTAGTGTAGGCGGACTTACTGCTGAGATGACCAGCTTCTGCCTTCCAGACAAGGGCAAGTCATAGTTACATCCAGTAACATTACTATTATGGGGCCTTCAGAGGTCAGTGGGATAGCTGTTGAAGCTTCAGGCACTAACTCCATGAATGAAAAACTAAATCCATCTTCTTTTGTACCTTTCTACCCGGTATGAAACTCTTAGAAGTCTGTGATTCTGCATATTTGAAGATTCCCCTTCCTTGTTACAATGGAGACTAGCAGTGGCAATTACAGGGATGTGCTTGTCCAAGGGGTTGGTTCCCCCGTGCTTTGAGCTCTCAGTGCAGCACCTAAAGGTGACGTGGAAAACCTCAGAGGAGACGTACTAATGGGGCTCTCTACCTGTTTCATTTGCAGACTGCGGCTGAATATGTAAAATCTCGACTCCCCGAGGCCCTTAAACAGCATCTGCAGGACTACGAGAAAGACAAAGAAAACAGTGTATTGTCTTACCAGACAATCCTTGAACAGCAGATCCTGTCAATTGACCGAGAAATGCTAGAAAAACTGACTGTATCTTATGATGAAGCAGGTATGTTTGTCTTTGATATACACTGAGTCGCACAATTTTTTTCTCCCTGAAGAAATTTTAGACTAGTTAAATGTAAGTCCTTTTCTGAGGTAGAAGATGAAGGGCAAACCAGACTCAAAGTTATTTATCACGGATTAACAGTGAGTTTCTTCTCTGCAGTTTTAGTATCAAAGATTTCATTAGGAGATCCTTAAAAATGTCTCGAATATCAAATTCCTTTTAAATGTTTGCTCTTTTTCAAGTAGAACTTTCTGGCCTTTTTTCAATCATGTGCTCTTACGATTTAATCTTTTAAAAGTGTCACTTCAATTTTGGATACCAGATGAAAGCTTTTACAACCGATAATCTAAGAACTGTTATTTGCTGCAGGTATTATTTTTTAATTTCAGAGAATTTCTTTTCTAAAGAGGTGCCATTTTTCTTCTTAACGTTTCAGGCTGAACTTGATTTTCTTCTTCTTTAGCTCTTCCTTCGAATCCTAGCCCCTAATACCACACCAGGTACTTCCGTTCACTGCCTCCCACAAGTTCGCCCTATCTAAGGGCGTAGACAGGCCTCCTTATGAAACCACTTTTATCTGTTACATGGTCTGTCAGCTTAAACCCGACTTTCATGAAACCAGTGCAATATTAACTTCCACAATTAATATCGGAATTATTAAAGTCTTTCATGAAATTGAAGTTAGGATAAATATCCTAATTAAAATTGCCATACTTCCCTCAACCCAACAAAATGGAGAAAAAAGTACAGGGAAATAGGTTGTAAATGGTCAAATGTCAATAGTATCAATCCCTATTTTCGTACTAGGGTCTTCTGTTTTTATTTTTATAAGGAAGCTGTTAGCATGCATCTTATTTTCTTTCTCCTTATCTAAGCAGTCTCAGTGGTGACATTCTTAACATTTGATTTCAAGCCCGAATAGCAAACAGCAGAGCAAATTAAAAAACAAACAAATATTACGCTACATATGCCTGACCACTGACATAATTTTTTGAGTTATTAAACTGTCCCCATTGACATTCTACCATCTAACGCCTCTGCGTCCGCATCAGACAGGAGCTGCGTTTCTGGCCTTGCCCAGGACACTCCTACACCCCTACTTTCTCTGATTCTCGTTGACTTGGTTAATTTTCCAGACACACTGCCTTTCTTCCGCCTGCTGGGTGGTTAGTTATTTGGTTTCTGTATTTGCCTTGCTTGTAAGATTCCTGTCTTTGGGATTCTCATTCCACTCTCCTCTCATCCCTGATGAAGTGAAGTAAAGGAAGACTACCACTGGCCTAATCAAAGTAATATTTAAATATTTACAGCATATCAGAGATCACGGATATGCCCCCAAAACCTACCCCCAAAACCGTTTTATGAAGAGAAAACTGAGACCACAGACTTGCCTGCAGTAAGACAGTTACTTTGTTTTAGAGCTGGGACTCCAACCTCCTATTACAAATCCAGTTGGCTGTCATTGCACTGGTGTGGGTTCTCAATCACTCAGTCGGCCCTTGTTAAATGCATAGTGATATAGTAGGCAGTTGGAAGAAAGAAGGAAGTGTACTGAAAAGGCAGGGAGGGATCCGAGATGTTGAAAACACAGGTCTTGTTTCAAGTCTAGCTGGGAAGCTAAAACAC